>QLPI01005985.1:0-14585 GCA_003314275.1 Chroogomphus rutilus | reverse complement strand
AGGTGTACAAAAAGGCTGGAGAGCCTTTGAATGAGAGGCTAGTTGAGGGAACACTGAAGTTTAGTGGAGGTTCTGTGATGGTATGGGATTGTATATTGTGGGAAGGACCTGGCTATGCTGCCAAAATGGATGGAAGGATGGATGGGGAGTTGTACAGGCAGATTTTGGATGATGAGCTTCAGGCTAGCCTGGAGTATTATGGTGAAGATTCTACTGACATTATTTTTCAACAGGATAATGACCCCAAGCACACATGCAAGAAGGCCACCGAGTGGTTTTTTGACCATGGCTATGAGGTCATAAAGTGGCCAGCTGTCAAGCGTCAGATTACTGATGGACTTCGGTACTGCCAAGGGGTGTTGGCGAAAAGGTCAGGCGGACTATGGCCAAGTCCTGCAGGCCAAGAGTAGTGGCTTTGGCTTCAACGTGCTTGTGCATTGCACCCTACTTGCTGTGTGTGCCACTGTATTTGCCACAGACAGATACTCGGGGGGATGCTGAGGATGCTGGCCCGAGTCAAGGACTTAACAGAAGAGAAGAAGGTAAAAGGGCCTAAGCCTAGTCAATACCCAGAATGAGGAAATATGTACATGCATGTCCTACTTATATAGGTTAAGAAGCGACATGTGGAATAAGGAATGTGAGACAACAAGGTATGCAGAGCATGTGGTTATTGTCCACAAGGAATATAATTAGAATGAAGCGATGCAAAAACGGGGATAAAACAATAAGGGATAAGATAATAGAGATGTGGCCAAGGATAGGACAATAGGGAGTAGCCGAGTATAAAACAATGGAGTCTTGACCAAGGATAATACAAGGACAGGAAGTCCTGAGGTGAGGCGGATCAAGGAATGGGCAGATGGTGTGGTGGACGTGCTGAGCCGAGAATGGCATACCAAGTGATGTGCATGCGGCGTGGACACTTGTACGTGGTCGTAGAATGGCTGCTCGGTTGGCACTGCTGAATAACCGGAACCTCAGTATGTGTACTTGACAGCATTCCCTGAACTGTGCAAGATCCATGCTGCCGATAAGGGTATTTTTGAAGCCCTCAGGTCCAACAGATTGGTCTTGCACACAATTTCTAACAGGAAAAGGGCTGAAATTATACTCAATGATACACTTTATGCGCCATCGATAGCCTTCACACTAATGTCAATCGGCCGCTGTGATAATGCGGGTTACCGAATGGAATTCACGCATCAAAAATATGTGATTAAAAACACGATCGGTAAAACTCTAATGCAAGCCCCCAAAATTTGTGGCCTATACTGCTTAAATGATGACTCAAGGGCCCCTTCTATTCATTTATGTTTATCAGCAATTGATATACATAAAAAGCTCAGACATATCTCGTTGAAATCCCTGAGACATTTACTCAATCATGGGATGGTATCAGGCATTAATTCATCTATGGTCAGTGATAAGATCTCCTGCGATGCATGCATCAAATCTAAAATGATGCGCAAACCTCTTCCTCAAGAATCAAGCAAAAGATCTACTCAATTAAGTGATAAGATCTATACCAATGTGTGGGGGCCTACTAGGCACCCAACGATTGATAAAAAGATCTATTACATTTCATTTACCAACAATCACTCAAGGGAATCAGTGCTTTACCTAATGAATTCAAAAGATCAGGCACTGCAGAAATACAAGGTTTACGAAGCCATGCTCCTTCACCAACAGAACGCCCACATTAAAACATTGGTATCTGATAGAGGGGGTGAATACACAAGTAATGAATTCGAATCTTATTTGGCCAAGCATGGCATGCATCACAAATTAACAGTGTATGATACACCGGAGTCAAATGGCGTAGCTGAAAGGCTCAATTGCACCCTAGTGGAATGTACGCGTGCTATGCTAATTGAATCAAATCTCCCCAAATATTTATGGGGGTATGCTATCCAACATGCCAATTATCTTAAAAATCGAACCTATACTCGGGCTTTACCTGATAAAACCCCTTATGAAATAATACATAATCAAAAGCCGGATCTTTGTGATCTACATACTTGGGGGAGGATGTTTATGTAAAAATTAAACAAGGAGATAAGTTAATGCCGAAGGCCAAGAATGCCAAATGGATCGATCACTCAACCCACAGTAATGGCCATTTAATATATTGGCCAGACTCTGGGAAAATTACAACTGAATGCGACATTCTATTTAATGAAAAATCAAGAGAGACCATACCTATAATACCTACCGATGAGTCACCGAAGTTACTCCCTACACAGCTCAAATGTGTTCTGCCACTGCAATCAAGTGCACCAGCACCTATTCCATGTGCTCCACCTATAGAAACAGGCAATGATGGAGAAAAACTCATCCAAGACACAGGTCTTGAAGACCTGCAACCCAGTCAAATGGCTGTGAGCGGTCCACATCAAATTGAACCGCTAAGAAGGAGTGAATGCATCCAGCTCCAACATGAACAACCTAGCACCGGTCTGATTTCAACATCGCGATCTAAAGCTGATGCTGGTGC
The DNA here is from genome assembly GCA_003314275.1 of Chroogomphus rutilus. NCBI lineage: Eukaryota > Fungi > Basidiomycota > Agaricomycetes > Boletales > Gomphidiaceae > Chroogomphus > Chroogomphus rutilus. Next base: position 12,088 of record QLPI01005985.1, on the reverse strand, counting down.
ACACATTAGTACATTAGCAGAAGAGCTAGATCTGGAGAGCTATAAACTCCATCTTAATGAATTAGCAAACAGTGCATCATCGCCTAACGATGAATTTATAGGAGAAAAGTTTAATCTACCAATCAATGCAGATGAAGCTTTAGATAATCCCATATAGATGAAATCTATGAATGACAAATATAAAGCACTAATCGAGAAACAAACATGGGATCTTGTTGTGCCGCCACTGGATGCTAATATAGTTGGCAGCAGGTGGACATTTGTTCAAAAGAGAGATTCACAAGGGAAGATCTACAAAGCAAAATCATGCATTGTAGCTCAGGGATTCACACAAAGCTTCGGTATTGATTATGATAAAACCTATGCTCCAGTTGTTTGTCTATCATCTTTACAGATAATATGCACAATCGTAGCCAGGAACGACTGGCCTATCCATCAGATGGATGTAGACAATGCGTATATTAATGCACCGCTCAAAGAGCCTATCTATATGAAACAGCCACGCGGATATGAATGCGGAACTCAAGATCATATGCTTAAACTCAAGAAAGCTATGTATGGACTCAAACAATCTGGACGCAAATGGTACATTTGTCTATCCAAAGCACTACAAAATCTAGGATTTTCAACATCGGCCTTGGACGCTGTCGTATTCTATAGACACGGACATGAAGGACCCGCGGTTATAGCTGTAGCCGTGGATGATCTCACAATCATGGCAATGGACATGGCTATTGTAGACAAGATTAAACACGATCTTGCTCAAATCTTCAAAATGAAAGACCTTGGCGAAATCCATTGGTTACTCAATATGAAGATCGAACACGATCAAACATTATGTTCAATCATTTTTTCTCAACCAGCATACATTGAAAGAATAATCAACCGGTTTAATCTACAAGATGCCAAGACACACATGATGCCCATTGATCCTAATATCAGATTATCCAAAGACCAATGTGATGAGATTATGAGCAAATTGCAGTAGGTTTGAAGAATTTATAGGCAATCTAAGTATTTTATCTCCTCAGTGTAGTCAACCACTAAGATATATTCAGAAAATATACCTAAGTATTTTATCTTACAAAAGAAATAAAAGAGAAATTAGCCCTGAGGCTTTGTACATAATATTATACAACTCACCTCCTCAGTGTAGTCAACCACTGAGGAGGGAAATATACACAGGTTATGTTTCACCTGCATATACCTTGTAACCGGCCCTTGACCCTATCGAAGGTTTGAGCCAAGTTACCGGTCCCTATCCAGGGAGCCGGCCACGTGCGTCGCGTCGTGCATGGACAAGCGATGACAGTAAAGCGGACGATCTCAACCATGTTCCAAATCAGACTCCAACGGCGCTCATCCCATATCACCTTCACTGTCGCCACATCACACAGCCAACCATTCTATTTAGCACACCAATCTTCAGACTCTCAATTTGTCATCATGTCTTCTTCAGAGCTCATTCCCATGCAACGCTACAACACCCAGGACACACGCATCCAGGCAGAACCATTAGCATATCATTATCTTCGCATACCCCCACCAGCACATTTCTCATTCAGAAGACGATCCCATCCAATCTACACTCAGTCATATGCGATAGGAGATGCAGTCTATTTCCCAGAAAGCCAAGAACCATACATATTTCTTGGAATGACGTCTAGACCAGCATATCGTGATAGGAGTAGAGTGGAATACGAGGCAGAGTTCAGGGCACCATCCCATCCTGATTATCCCGCCCACTCCATTCGACTCTCTCTTAAACACAAAATGAGAGTGCATGACCGTATACCCATTAGTCCTCCAACTCCCAGACCCCTATCCTTGGATTGGATACTGGAGAAATTGCGGAAGATATGTTGCCTGTGACCTAGAAATACTCCGAGATGACTCAGTCCCCTGACTTATCCTAAGGCCCCTCAGGAGTAGTGGACAAGGTTGTTAGATGTTTATTGGTGGACTTCCTTATTGTTTCTTTTATATGTTTCCCCTTTTCTTGGTATGAATCAGACCTGTTTCCTATTCTGTTAGTCTTTTCTCGTTGTTACTCATCATCCTTACCTTTTTGGTTAGTCTCCCCCTATCATAGCCCCTAGCCCCTATTCGCGCAGCCTCGATGCTGTACCATTTCTCCAGAGTTTCTCCATAGTTTCCTCTTTTGTAACTTTGTTCTCGTGCTTTGTCATTCAACTGACATAGCCAACCTCTCGCATCGTTTTGCATCGTTGCTTGGTTTTTGTATATAAAGGCCTCTGGCTCACCTCTGTAATAACAAGTAACAAGTTCACAAGTTAAAGCCCCAAGTCAAGTCTCCAAGTCCAAGTCAAGGCTAGTCTAGAAATGTCTAGACTATTGTATTCAAGTCCAAAGTCAAAGTCCAAGTCTTAGTCAGTGTGACACATTCGCATCTCATCAAGGCCACATCCCTGTCACATCACACCATATTTCGTTCACGTTCTATTTTCGTTCATATATAGCCAAGTCACAGAACCAATTCCAGCTGTGCCGAACGACTGCGCTAGATCCCGCCAGAGAAAAGGACCGGTGCGTGCAGGCTTTTAGGTATTAATTACCTAGAGAAACTCTACAGCGCCCGTAAGTAGCGTACATAGAAAAGAATGAATAACTCCCTCAATATTGAGGGTAAAAATACAAATAAATGAGAGGAAAATTCAGAATTCAAAAGCACACATAGTGATACTAAAATCGATATATAATTACAATATATTGAGATTGTTCTCTCAGGGGTGAGATGCAAGTTTGCACCCAACACAATGTCCGACAACTGATAGCGAAAAAGATGAGATGAAAAAAATCCCATATAGACAAGCAATTGGCTCATTCATGTGGGCAGCCGTCGCAACATGTCCAGATATATCGTTTGCCATATCATTGCTCTCACAGTTCCTTGATAATCCCAGTAAAGTACATTGGGAAGCGGCTAAAAGAGTATTTAAATACCTAAAAGGAACTAAAGACTCTAAGTTAGTTCTAGGTAAAAGCTGTGAAGGACTTGTCGGATACACCAACACCGATTGGGCATCCCAAGATCACCATCACTCAATTTTGGCATATATTTTCCAGATTGACAGTGGACCAATCTCTTGGAGCTGCCAGAAACAATCAATTATAGTGCTATCCTTGACCAAAGCCGAATTTATTGTGCTTACCCATGCAACCAAAGAAGCACTTTGGATATGTCACCTTATTACCGAAATTTTCCAACCTATCCACTTCCCGATCAAGATTCATTGTGACAATCAATCAGCGATTGCGATCACACATGGCAATCAATAACACGTGCGAACCAAACACTTCGACATCTGACTTTATTTCATTCATGACTCACTCAAAAAAGCAGACATCGCTATTCAATATCTACCAACCAACCAGATGCTAGCAGACATCCTTACTAAAGGCCTATCTGGCCCAAAAGTAAAGGTGATTACTGAAAAATTAAATTTACATTAGGCTTGAGGGGGCGTGTTGGGATTATTCCAACAAATCAAACCTAACATAAATAAATAAAAATATCAGTTTTCCTCATTCCTTTGATGGGGAATTATTGGTACATTTTCCTTTTATGCTTCTTTAATTTTCTTTTCATTTTTTACAACTAAAAATTTTGTATTCATGTATTTCTAACGACGCAAACATCATATTTTGGTTCCATCTGGAAGTTACCGGTGCGGTCAACGTTCGTTCTTTTTCACTCCCGGTCAGATATGACATCACTGGGAGTATTGTATATGCTCACATTCGTCGCGCAGAGTAATTTTTCTTCTCCTCAGTGCTTGACCACACTGAGGAGGTGAGCAAAATAATTGTAAAACAAATCTTGTGCCTAACAACTTGTAGTTTATTTAATTTAGGTAGTTTGTTTCAAATGACAGAGTGCTTGACCACACTGAGGAGTTTATTTAATTTAGTCTGTGTGTCCCTTGTGCACCTACTTAAGTTGCATTGATATATTAGTGCTCATTTCCCTACAACATGCCACTTGGTACGTTGGTCTCAGCATGGCACATTCACCATCTACATTCTCCATTCCTATCCCTCATCCACTCTTCCCCCATTCATTATCCATTAATCCCCACCCCATTTATTCTTTATTTCTCAGTCTTTTTTGCCTTGGGACATTTGTCTATTGTTTTATCCTCAGCCATAACCCTATTGTTTTATATTCGGTCATTTTCTATTCTCTTATTCTTGGCCACACTTTTATTATCTTATTTTCATTGTTCTACTCTCATTTACATTCTTTTATTCTATTCTTGATCATTGTGGACAATACCTCTACATCCTCTGCATACCTTATTGTTCTCCATTCCTTATGCCACCCTGAATCCACATCTTGCTTCTTAACCTATATAAGTATCACATGTATGTAGCTAGTTGTTTGTTCTGAATATCGACTAGGTTTATGCCTTCCTGTCTTCCCTTCTCCTATCTGAAGTCCCTTACTTGGGCCAGCACTCTTAGCACTCTCCTGGGTATCACATCTGTTCCAAATTAGTGGTACACATGGAAAGTAGGTTGAAATGCATGAGTATATTGAAGCCAAGCCACTCCAATCGGTCTGTAGGACTTGGCCAATTCCTGCCTGCATCGTGAAGTTGGCACTATTGCAATAGTGCTTGGCACATATATCGTTGGCATTCTCAGTGCCTAACATATAGATGTTACTCAAATTGAGGTTCACTTTGTCTCCTGGTATGAACTTTGGTATTGGCTGGTATTGGCAGTTGTAATAGGTTGCCATGTCCTCCTTTACCTTTGCCAAGACAGCCTTCTCCTTGGAGAGTGCCCCTTCTATCCACTCCTTGAACTTGTTTTTAGACTCAAGGCAAGACAGGAGTTGACATGGTTCAAATCCCATACATGGGTGGCGGCCTGTATCCAGTAAGAATGCTGTCTCTTGGGTCAAAGCATGGACATGGTTGTTGTATTAGAACTTGGCCAAGGGCAGAAGGTTGTCCTAGTTGTCCTGTCTTTCATTAACAAGGAGGCAGAGATACTGCTCCAACTCGCTTGGTTTGCCCATTCATTTGAGGATGGTAGGCTATGGAGGCTGCCAGCTGAATCCCCAACAGGTGGTAGAGTTCTTGAGTGAATTCATAGATGAATTGTACTTCTCAGTCAGATACTACTACCCTATGTAGGCCATGTAACTTCCACACATAAGAGATGTGCTGCCCTGGCAGCCATTACTATTGTGTGGGTCAGGATAAAATATGCCTGCTTAGACACCAAATCTACTATGTTCATTACCATGTCATATCCATATATATTAGGCAGTTCTACTATAAAATCCACACTGTCTCTGGGCCTTTGTCCATAGGCACAAATTGCATGTCTTAGTATATTGGCCAATGTACTGAGACATGTAAAGCCACTAGTAGTTTTGAGAAATAAGTTCCAGGGTCTTCCAGTGACCAGAATGGCTGGCTATTTTATAATTGTGGTGTTGGGCTATGATCCATTGTCAGAGGTCTCTCACATCTGGGATATACACCTTGCTTTAGAAGGTCAACAACCTGTCAGTCTTGGCCCACTCAGCCAAAACCAGCATCTTTCCTCCTGCCTCTCATAACTTCCACACTGCCTCTGTTACCTCATCCTCTAACATTCCCTCACTGAATGCCTTCCTCAGATCTTGGGTAATCTCTGAATCCTCCCCTTCCAATGCAAGCCTTTCAAGTGCCCACACTGTGAACATTTTGGGCCAAAGCAAGACTAGGTCACTGTTGTCACCTGCTCCTGAGCCATGGTCCAGATGGCATGATAGGGCATCAGACTTTCTCATCATCACCCTGGGTCAGTGCTGTAAGTTGAAGTCGAAGCAGGAGAGGTAGAGTGACCAGTGAACCTGTCATCGGTTCAGTCTTTTCAAAGACTAGAAGTACTCCAGGTTCTTATAGTCAGTCCAGATCCCAATACAATGCCTTGCACCTTCAAGGAAGTGTCTCTGCTCTTCTAAACCCTGTGTAAGGGCAACCTAAGCAGGTGTTCTACCCTCAGGTGGCACAGTGGTGAAGAGGGAACCAAAGGTTTAGCTTAATACCTATGTACAATAACTAGCATACCTAGAAAAGGGAGATCCAAAGAGAAAACTCTAAGGAACCCTTCACCCACTAACTATGGTTATATATTTATCATTGCCATGGTACTCTGTTTATATCAGGCATCACTGCCTGTATCAGTAGGTGTAGGGCCCAGGTGCTGGTATTGCTGGTGACTGTAGAAGGTATGGCTGATAGCCATGGTTGATGCCCGCTGATGGTGGCTGCCAGTGATAATGCTTATTTGGCATATGTCTCAGTAGTACTGACAGGGTGTATGGTGAATGAATCTTGGTCGGTGGGTGTTAAGTCCGCGTGTCAGGCGCTTAGCTAGTACTTCCGAAGGGGTTATCCGGGCTAGTACAAAGGTCCATATCGGGGCCGAGGATCGGACGGAAGTCGGACGGACTACGGATGGGGACGGAGGCGCCGGGAACTTAGGGTAGGTCGCGGAATAGTTCAATCCGGTCGCTGAGGTGTTCGAGGTCGAAGGGACTTGGCTTCAACTTATGTGTTGCGCCCTCCTCGATCGTCTGTCCCTAATTTCGGAAAGGGAGGCGGAAGTTTACCAGAAATGAATCGGAAACTGGTGGGAGACTAAATCGATATTCATACTAGCGAACAGTCCAGTCGACTGTGAGACTATATACATGTAACGCTCTTTGTACTATCTTTAACCGGTCATAAAACAAGGAGGAAGGTAGTACAAGGGGTTAATGGTGAGGAAGAACAAGGGTATAAGGTACCCGATAAATTAGCGCGTCGGTTATTAAGATATGGAAATAGGTTGCGGGAATCGGGATCGGATTAGTGGTGGTTCGGACGGATGTTACGGGAACGGGAATGGGAACGGGAACGGGAACGGGAACGGGTCCGTGCTTCGATGGTCGGGGAGGATTCGGAAACGGGGGTGGGTGATTGTGGGGGTTGGTGTGGGTTTGTTGGAGGCATGGGGCGTAACAGTGGGTAGGGACCTCAGTTGGTACAGTTTTGGTTGGTTGTTACGATGCGAAGGAATGACATAATCATAATTATACGTAAAATCTCCCAAAGGTGAAACAATGGCAAGGTTCAGGGCAGGGCAAGGCTTCAACTTATATATTACGCCCACCAGATCACACAAGCCCTAATTTCAGAAAAGTGAGACAGAGAATCAACTACTAGAGAATCAAGGTTGATTATCTGACTAAAGACTGAACTACTGAAGTACAAGATCTTTATACTATTTTCAAATCTACTAGGAGTCGAAGAGATTCCTATAATAGACTGAGAGCTGAGGATCGTGAAAAGCAAGAATGGAAATACTATGCCCCAAATAATGAACTCCTCCATGACATTGGGGAGTGACGTGTCACTCCAATTCCCAATGGAGTTACCCTAAGGAACGTAATAGTGGATCAGATATAAGAGACTGAGTGGAATTGCAAATAAATGAAAGTGGAGCGAAACGTAAATGAAAGGATATTAAACGTAAATAAAGAGGGAATGGAATAACAAGCATATGGAGTGTGATGTAAATGAGTGGAGTGAATTGACAGGAGCATGTGATGCCAAGACAGATACACGAGGTGCATATAGTCTGTGGGCTGAGGGCATATGGTTGGATAAGCAAGCAACGGCGTAGTTGGGCTGAGTGGGCTGAAATGAATGGTCAGGCATGCCGGCATACGGTTCCTGACATTGGAGCCTAATCTCAGGGGTTCCTCTGACATCACCCCCCCTCTAGAATATGGTATCTCTGATGCATTGATTCCAATAGGTGGGATTGGAATTTAAGAATTGAAGGTGGATACAGCTATTGAGCAAATCCAGCAGGGAGCACTGGGGTTAGGCAATAGAAATCAGTGATGAGGTTAGGAGCTCATACATCATTTTGTTTTCCCAAGAGTTATCTTTGTAACCATAACTCTTTCACTTGATAAGAAACTGTAACTGATTCATGCTCATTTAGCTATCAAGTACTTGCACAAAAGCCTAAAGACTGAGTGAAGATTGCCTAGTCGAATTCTAAGTTGATTATCAGACTACTGAACTTCTACTTTACATGTGTATTATATACTGGTAAGTATTTCAAATTTCAGTAAACTTAGTGACCGAGAACAAGGGGAAATGTGAATGGGAAAAGGGTCTCCGATCAAAAGAACAAGGGAACAAAAATATCAGGGGCCAAGCAAACTTAGTGACCAAGCTATTGTGAGATCTGAACAGGATCTTGGGTGAGATCTCAATGTACTTCCATTTAGGGAATTGGTGAGCAGAGTTGAGTTAATCAGTGAAGTAAAGAGGTGGAAATTAAAAGGCATTTATCAATAAGAGTCAGGCAAAGTTTTGACCGGTGAATGATGGGCATGATGTCTGATGGACGGCATGGTTTCTGATTAGAGAGCTGAGGATTGGTAAAGGTTTGAGGGTAGATAGACAAACAGGCTTTCCGGAGAATGAGGATGTGTCCATGTGTAACACATGGCTTTGCCTAAAAAGGAAATCTTGTGCTCATGTTTGAATGGAAATGTCTTTGGTGAGGTTGTAGCATCACTCTTAAATGGCCAGCCAAAATATTATCACATTTTTTGATAGTCTAGATAAGACTGATTTAAAGTGGATTTTTCCTTTAAAGAGAGGTTTGGATTCCATTATGCTGAACTGGTTTGGAAATGACTAGACTTCAAGGGAGCATCCCCTGTTCCCTAACACATTACTAGATTCTTCCATTTCAGTAGTACTCAGTCACAACTGGCTCACCTACTATAATCCATCAATTGATTGGGTATTGGGAAGTATTACATCCTAAACTACTACTAATGAGTCTAGGTGCATCCCAATAGCTTTGGTCCAGTCAGCACCTCCTGCTGCTCCATCACCTAAACCTGGATCCTCTCTAAAGCTGGATCCTCTCTGAAGCTGGATCCTCTCCAAAGCTGGATCCTCTCTGAAGCTGGATCCTCTCTGAAGCTGGATCCTCTCCGAAGCTGGAAGCTCCATGAATAGCCCTAGTCAATGCAGCTGCCTCTGTATGTGCTTGCAAACTAAAAAGTTTGCAAGTTTTCTGCTTGGACCTCTCAGCCATCAACACCTCTTTAACATGTTTAGCTTAGGTCTCTTCTGTCCCATCCATCCCTCCTGACCCAGTGACAGTAAAGCTGTCGATCTTAACCAGGTTACAAATTGACTCAGATGGAGCTCAATCTATATCACCTTCACTGTTGCCACATCATACAGCCAACCATTCTATTCAGCACTCCAATCTTCAGACTCTCAATTTGTCATCATGTCTTCTTCAGAGCTCATTCCCATGCAATGCTACAATACCTAGGATGCACGTATCTAAGCAGAATCATTAATATATCATTATCTTTGCCTACCTCCTCCAGCATATTTCTCACTCAGGAGAAGATCCCATCCAATATACACTCAGCCATATGTAATAGGGGATGCAGTCTATTTTCCAGAAAGCCAAGAACAATATATATATCTCTTATAATGATATCTAGACCAGCATATCATGATAGGATGCCATGACTCGGTAAAGCCAAGGATTTGGTCAAGTCCTGCAGACTGTTTGAGGTGGCTAGGCTTCAACGTGCTCGTGCATTGCACCCTGCTGTTCTGTGCGTGCCACTGATTTAGACAGAAGAGAGACCCGGGAAGATGCTGAGAGTGTCAGCCTGAGTGAAGGACTTTAGACAGGTGCAAGGTGGACAAGGGGATGTGAACCAAGTTGATATTCAGAGTGAGGAACTATCTACATACATCCGCTACTTATATAGGTTAAGAAGTAAGATGTGGAACAGGGTGGCATAAGGAATGGAGAACAATAAGATATGAAGGATTATGTGGAGGTATTGTCCACAGTGAACAAGAATAGAATAAGAAATGTAAGTGAGAATAGAATAATGAAATATGGCTAAGAATAAGATAATGAGGGAGTGGATGAGAATAGAACAATGGAAAATGGTCAAAGATAAAACAATAGGGTGTGACCGAATAATAAATGAATAATAAGTGTCCCGAGGAAAATGGGTAAGGGAATGGATGGGGGATGGGAGAATAGTAGAGGATAGAGGGGATGTGATGAGAGGAGTGGTCCAGATAATGTACTAGATGTACCAAGCTAAGACCGCATAATAGTGAGGGATGATATAGGTAACAGTTAGTCGGTTGGTATTGCCGAGTGAACCAGAGCTCAGTATCGTGGACTTGATATAGGATTAGAGTAGAATATGAGGCAGCATTCAAGGCACCATCCTACCCTGACTACCTAGCCCACTCCATTTGACTCACTCTTAATTACAAGATGAGAGTACACAACCATATACCCATTAGTCCTCCTCCTCCTGACCCCTATCCTTGGATTAGATACTGGAGAAATTGCAGAAGATATGTTGCCTATGACATGGAAATACTCCAAGATGACTCAGTCCCCTGACTCATCCTAAGGCCCTCAGGAGTCATGGACAAGGCTGTTAGATATTTATTGGTAGACTTCCTTATTGTTTCTTTTATATGTTTCTCTTTTTCTTGGCTTGACTCAGACCTGTTTTCTATTCTGTTAGTCTTTTCTCATTGTTACTCATCATCCTTACCTTTTTGGTTAGTGTTCCCCTATCATAGCCCCTAGCCCCTATTCGCACAGCCTCAATGCTGTACCACTTCTCTAGAGTTTTTCCATAGTTTCCTCTTTTGTATACTTTATTCTCTTCCACCTCCAGTTCTTAGACTATATAAGTAGCATATAGATGTACATATTTCTTCATTCTGAATATCGACTTTGCAATCCCTAGTCCTTCTGTCTTAATTCCTTACTCAGGCCAAAAACCCTCAGCATCCTCCCAAGTCATCTTCTTTCTAAAATCAGTAGCTACATGGAAGTAGGATGCGAGTACATTGAAGCCAGCCACATCCATTCGGTCTATTGGACTTGGCTGATACCCTGCCAGCATTGTGTTATCGGTACTTTTGCATTAGTACTTAGCCCATGCAATCTTGGCACTTTCAGTGCTTAATATATAGAAGGTAACTGTCTGAATTTTGCCTGTTGGAAAATAGATTGGCAGAGTAGTAGCTATGTAATAGTTGAGTTAGTGGAGCCATAGAATAGGTTCAGAGGAATTGGAGGTATAGAACTAGTAGGTAATGAATATTTTTATACTACTTGTGATTCAATAAAACAATCAGAAGAACTGCAATCAACAAGTATAGCTAAAGGAATTTTGGGTATATTTACACAAGACAAATTAACTACTAAAGAGTTTTTTAAGGGAGTAGAAATGGCATTCAAGATGAGCATGTGAGCAAGGTCACTGCTATCAGGGGACTACCATTTCATTCCCCTTTCTTTCCTTTTCTTCCTCTTATTTCCTTTGTTTTCCTTATCCCTTTTGATTCTATTACTTCCTTAATCATTTCTTTATCTTCTCTCTTTATATTTTTAACTGTAATCCTTCCTCCTTTATCTTCTTTTGTCTTCTTTGCCGGCTGCAACAGGTTTGTCATGTCACAGTCACAGAGCTATACAGTCACTGCTTAGGTAAAGCAACATCACAGTGTGACAAACTGTGTTACCCCACAATCTTTCCATACTTATTGTTCACTGCATATAGCTTTTGCACAGTTGCAAATCTAGAAGCATGTGGGAGAGGGATAGGAAACAAATGGAAACTCAACAACACGAGACATTGGGCTCAATGGCCACTAAAATGAGCACTCATCAACAGAGTGGCTGGGCTTTCTACCAGTAAGTTTCTACTACGATACAAATGTACTAGTTATAGTAGTTGCTTAAACACTCAAGGGTCATAGCGCAGGGAGGTAACCAGACGGGTAACTAATGCCTATTAATAGATAATTTGGCGTTTCAACAGCAAAAGCTATTCTTTTTGTTCTCTCTGTTTGATGCTCTATTGTTCTTGATAGTCTATAAAATAGCTACCTTTCATCCCCTCTTCCTCAGTCATTTGACATCATTTGTGCATACGCTGAGTTTGTTCATACAGTCTACTAATTCTTACACGTAGAGCTGCTTC
>QLPI01005984.1:0-37105 GCA_003314275.1 Chroogomphus rutilus | reverse complement strand
TCAGCACCTATATAGATGACATCATGATCTACTTGACAGACTTAGAAGAGCACAGAAGGACCGTCAAGCATGTCTTGGCCCTACTACAAGAACACAATCTCTATCTCAAACCAGAGAAATGTGAGTTTGAGAAAGAGAAGGTGGAATATCTAGGATTGGTGGTGAGCAAAGGGAAGGTGGAGATGGACCCAGTCAAGGTGGAAGGAGTGAGCAGATGGCCAGTTCCCAGGACGAAGAATGAACTGCAGAAATTCTTGGGTTTTGTCAATTTCTATTGTCGCCTTTGCAAGCATTGCCAAACCACTACATGAACTAACAGGGAACAAGCCATGGAACTGGGGGGCCGAACAGTTGATAAGCTTCCAACTCCTCAAGGCAGCAGTAATGGCAGCACCTAGCCTTCCCAACAGATGAGGACCTGTTCCGAGTAGAAGCAGACAGTTCAGACTTCGCCAGTGGTGCAATCCTGTCACAAATGCAACAGGGAATCTGGAAACTGGTGGCCTACATGTCCAAAGCACTCAATGATGTGGAGAGGAATTATGATATACATGATAAGGAGATGCTAGTCATCATGCGGGCATTGGCAGAGTGGAGGCACTATCTGCAAGGGACAATGCAGCCATTTGAAATATGGACGGACCACAAGAATCTAGAATACTTCATGACAGCAAGAAAGCTGAACCGCCGATGGTCCCTTGAATTGGCAGATTATGATTTTATCCTAAAGCATCGACCAGGCCAACTCAACAAGAAGGCTGACCTCCTCTTGAGATGGGAAGACCATAAACAGGGAGTAGAAGGAGATAATACTGGAGTTACGGTGTTGAAGAAAGAGTTCTTCCGAGCAATAAGGGGAGAGCTCAGAGGAGAGGAGGAAGACCTGATGAAAAGAATCAGAAAAGCAAAGAACATAGAGAGCAAAGTCAGAGAGAGAGTGGAGAGTGGAGAGAAGGATTGGAAGGAAGAAGAGGGGATCATAACGTGGGAAGAAAGGATATACATACCAAAGAACAGGAAGCTTCGAGAGGAAATCATTCATCTACATCATAACACACCCACTGCAGGACACCCCGGGAGGTTCAAGACAACGGAGCTCATCCTCAGGAACTACTGGTGGCCAAGGATACATGGAGATGTGAGAACGTATGTGGATGGGTGTAGTAGGTGTCAACAAACAAAGACGTTCCCAGCAAAACCAAGGGGGACTCTAGCTCCAAATGCAATTCCAACAAGGATTTGGCAGTACATATCAGTGGACCTCATCACCCAATTACCACAAAGCCTGGGATATGATGCAATTATGGTGGTGGTGGATAGACTGTCCAAACGAATTAGATTGGCACCGAAAAATGGAGAGGTCACATCAGAAGGGATTGCAAGGATCTTCAGAGACACGGTGTGGAGAGACTTTGGACTCCCAGAAGTGGTGATTAGTGACAGGGGCTCTCAATTCATCTCAAAGTTCACAAGAGACCTATACCGGCTGCTAGGGATAAAGATGAACCCTTCAACTGCCTATCATCCCCAGACAGATGGACAAACAGAACGCATCAACCAAGAGGTAGAGCAGTATCTACGGCTGTTTGTCAACCATCGGCAGGATGACTGGGTGGAATGGTTGCCATTGGCAGAGTTCAGCTACAATGACAAGATCCAAGTGTTGATAGGGTACTCTCCATTCTACTTAAACTATGGACAGCATCCAAGGAAGTCTACAGAGCCACGACGGGAGGCAGAAACAGAGGCGGCAGATGTGTTTGAGAGAAGGATGAAGAAAATAAGAGAGGGGGCAGCAGCAGCACTAGAAAAGGCAGCATCAGACATGGGGAAGTATTATGACAAAGGAAGGCAAGACATACCACAATATCAAGTAGGGGACAAGGTTTACTTGGAAGGCCTTAATGTCACCACCGACAGACCTTCAAAAAAACTAGAAGACAGACGTTATGGCCCATTCCCAATTGTGGCAAAAGTGGGAGAACGTGCCTATAAACTGCGACTACCCCCCAATTGGAAGAACATCCATCCTGTGTTTAATACTGTCCTGCTGCGCCCTGCCCAAACATCCACATCCTCCATACAACAAAAGCCAACACCCCCTCCACCAGTGATGACACCAAAAGGAGTAGAATATGAAGTGGAGGAGGTTCTAGACTCTAGAAGGCGTAGAGGAGTGCTGCAGTATCTGGTGAAATGGGTTGGATACCCCAGAGAAGAGAATTCGTGGGTGCCAGGGAAGAACATGAGGAATGCAAGATGGAAAACACAAGAGTTCCACATGCGATTCCCAGCTGCACCCAGGCACATAGGCCACACCTTCCACCGACTACCCTTTCGGCCCATACCAAACCCCAGAGTAGTGTCATATGATAGGATGACATGGATGCACGAGTGAGGAGTGAGCGACGTGCAAAAGGCCATTGCACGTGGGGTGGTGGTCAGCGCGGCGGGTCAACGCAACAAATAGCGTGACGGCGAGTGTGACGCGGTGGGTCGACGCAACGAAGTGCGCAATGGCAAATGTGACACAGCAGGTTGACGCAACAAAGTGCACAATGGCGACAGGTGCGACTGCACGTGGATGCAATAGATGTGCAGGTGCGAGCAGCGGTGTCAGGCTCTGGGAATGCCGAGGAGTGGCCAAGTCCTGCAGACTGGGAATAGTGGCATGGCTTCAACGTGCTCGTGCGTTGCGCCCTACTTCCCATGCGTGCCACCGATTTAGGACAGAGGGATACCCGGGAGAGTGCCGAGAGTGTCGGCCCAGGTAAAGGACTTGGGACAGGAGAGGGGAGGATAAGAAGGCATAAACCTAGTTGATTTCCAGAACGAAGAACCATCTACATACATTGGCTACTTATATAGGCTAATAAGTGAGATGTGGAACAGAGTGGCACAAGGAATGGAGAACAATAAGGTATGAAGAATCATGTGGAAGTATTGTCCACAATGATCAAGAATAGAACAAAGGAATGTAGGCAAGAATAGAACAATGAGGCATGACCGAGAACAAAAGAGTGAGTGAGAATAGAACAATAGAGAGTGGCCAAACATAAAACAATAGGGCCACTGCCGAGTGACAATGAATAGTGAATGTCCCGAGGGTAAACGGGCAAGGGAAAGGACAGGGAAAGAAGGGGAATGAAAGAATGACAAAGGATAGAGGGGATGGGATGAGGAAAGTGAACCACATGATGAGCTGAATGTACCGAGCTGAGGCCACATACTGGTATGGGTAAGAGTTGGTCAGTCGGTACTGCCGAGTAAATCAGAGTATGGTATTGTGGGCTTTACAAGCAGGTACAGACGCAGGTGTGAGCGGTGGGTGCAGACGCAGGTGCGGGTGCAGGTGCCAGCGGCGGGTGCGGGTGCAGGTGCCAGCGGCGGGTGTGGGTGCAGGTGTCAGCGGTGGGTGCGGGTGCAGGTGCCAGCGGCGGGTGCCAGTGCAGGTGCAAACGGCGGGTGTGGGTGCAGGTGCAGGTGCCAGCAGTGGGTGTGGGTGCAGGTGCCAGCGGCGGCAGGTGCAGGCGCAGGTGGGGGTGCAGGTGCGAGGGCGGTGCAGGCTAGCGTGACGAAGCACGAGTTAGGCCGAGAGGTGGGCAGGTGCGAATAGGGAATGGCACAGGTCACCCACGGGTCAAATGTGGGTGACCCACACCCGACCCATGGGAAACCCGAACCCGTCAACCCATGGGTTTTTTCCCATGGGTCGATGGGTGTTGGGTGCGTGCCACACCCGCACGCATATGGCGTATACGACACGTATGACATGTACGACGTGTACGATGCATACAACTCGTATGGCGCGTACGACACGTACGGCACATATGGCGCGTACGACGTGTACGGCGCATTTGTCGCATTCGTGGTGTCATGTGCACGTACGGCGCTTTCATCGCGTTTGTGTTGGCACGTGTGCGATGCGTAAGTTGCGTTCGTGTCAGAGTTGATGCCCCAGGTTGGGCCCGGGTCACAGGTGCTCGCTGCTTGACCTGTACCCACACCCAAGGACACCTGACCCGGTGACCCATGTGGGTTGGCCTGACCCGTGCATTTCCCTAGGTGCAAACACATGCAGGCGCGAAGAAGACAATGCAATTGCCGCGCATGCCGGCATGACGAAAAGGACCTGCAATCGTTGCGCATGCCGGCGCAACAAGAAAGTGACCCATGGGCTAGCAGAGAGCTCCAGAAGAGGCCGGTCCAGGAAAGTCGACACGCATGCCGGTGCAACAAGACAACTAACTACACCAGTCGGCGACCCCTGCCTTACCTTCTTCTCGCGAAAAGGATGCCCCACCAATCATGCACGCTGGCACGATGGCTAGGACAAGTGCAGGGGTCGCTTACCTTCTTCTCACCACCTCTTTTGGACAAGACCGCGGGTGGGAGGGATAAAGAACGAGCAACACAGGCACTTATCCAACCTGGCACTTTGGATCACCCAATAGACAGGCAATAGTCAATGAGGACATTGACCTTAAAAGGGGGGGTAATGTCATGATTTATCCACTCCTTTCTCTATTACTTGTTATTGGACTCCGCTACTCTGCCAGACTATATGTATAGTTCTTAGGTAATTAGTTAAAGCTCAGTCTTGAGCTGGTCAATACACCGACAAGTATCATTGCTCATTTCCCTCTTCCGCTCTCCAGTATTGAAGCTCTTGTTGCTGCTGACAGATGGTATCTCAGTGTTTTCTGTGTCAGGGCAGAATGTAATTCGTCTGCAGTGTAAATTCATAGTAGGTACTTCATAAAGTCCAAATCTGCCACACTGATTTCCCCCCTCTCTTAAGCCTGAATATGATTTACCCATATCTCTTGTTAAATATGGGTTTGAATTTCAGGGTGGTGGGAAAGTTCATAAAGTACCCAACTGAGAGTAGAGGCTGGTCTCATGCCTGGCAATCATCAAGGTCCCAAATTGCAGAATGATTTGCAGAATAATTGTAAGGGCAACCCTCCTGCACTAGTGGAATATCACACTAGGTAGTAAGGGGGGGTCCAGAAGTATATAAATATGAGGTTTCCTAGATACTGGATGGTGCTCACCTAGTAAGGAGGGTCCAGAAGAGAAAAGGCTGGGGCCCCCTCACTAAGCATGTAACTATATGACTACAACAGTTGTGACATGTAACAGTAAAAGGGCAGAAAGAATGAGAAATAGGATGGGTGAAAATGAGAAGAATCCTACTGTAAGAGGAAGTGAAGGGAGGAAAACAGGGAATATAAATATTAGAAAATATGAAAAGGGGTCATCCCCTGATTGTCAGTAGTGATTGGCATGGGTAACCCCCAGGTATTTTGTGTCTACTCATACCTGTACCCGAGAATACCCTTACCTTTAGCAATGGGTAGCGGGTTATTATGGGTACGGATATGGGTACCCGTGGGTTCAACAGGCATTGCTTTTACCCATGACCTACAATGGGTATTGTTCTTACCCACAACCCACAATGGGTATTGCACTTACCTGCCACCCACAATGGGTATAAATTGACCCAATACTGAAATTTAATATATTTTCTTATTATAAAAATTCAGAATTTATAAAATATTACCTATAATAGAATCCCAACCCATAGTATGTTCCTCCTCAGGATCTGTGACCTCATCTCCCAATGCAGCCTTAATATCAGCATCCTTCACCAAACCAAGTGTGCTCCAAGATCTGATACACATAAGGGCTCAAGTTGTCTGAGCTGAAAGTCGGTTCCAAATATAGGGCAAAACAAGAAGGCCTTGGCTAAATACATGTTCAACAGCAACAGTTGTAGCTTTAAATTTTTAGAATTGAAAGAATATAACAAATAATTTAATAAAAAGTTACTTACCAGGAATAGACAGATAATCTCAGGCCATGTGTGATATACAGGGAAAAGTGGACCTCCTCTCATACCACCATTTGAGAGCATCTGTTACATTCTCCACATCAGGGCTTCCCAGGAGACAGGATGAGGCTACCAGCAACCCCAATGCAAACAACATCCTACCTCAGGTACACCCAGGTACACATCTGCCTTAGGTATAGATGACATACACACAGAGGCAAATGCACCTGGGCTTCCCAGGAGGCAAGATAGGGCTACTAGCAACCCCAATGCAGTCAGGGTCAGGATTGGTTGCATACAGCCCAGGCGATACCTGACTGCTCTGCTCAGATGCATACGCTGCAACTAAAAACCCAAAAGCAAAAGGACTCAAGAAGGGGCTGACTATCATTGAACGAGTGCATTAGACAGGCTTTAGGGACTAAAAGAAATATCCTAACATCCAGAGATTTAGCTTTCGAGCAAATTCTGGGTGAGATGGGTGAAACAAAAATAATTAAGGTGTCACATCTTTTGTGCTTGCAGATAAAATGGGAACAGATCAGTGACAACATAGAGGCCCTGCGTAAACATTGAAAAGGTCTGGTGGAAATGCCTGTTTACTCAGATGTACAGTGACTTGGGGACAAGTTCTAATGCAAACTATCAGAACTTACTTCCATTAAAACAAGATCACTTACCCAAAGAATGTGGTCAGGCACCACATCGCTGTATAGGGAGTATTGTTAATTGAGGGGATGGCAGCCTTCACTTGAGCCTCCAGTGGCTGAACATGAACTTGGCTGAATCATTGATGAGTGGAAATGGTGTTGATGGCTCTGGACTATGATGGGCTCAAGTTATGCAATCCTAGACCAATTATCAAAAGAACGTACACATTGAGAAAATTACACAGCCTCTCCCACCCTTCTCCCACCTCGTAAACAAGTAATATCTCTGCAGGAATGAGACATTTGACTCATTCATTGTGATCTATGAACTCCTGTTATGTGTGTGTGGGAAGACAGCCTTCATGATACTTCTCTGTATTCCAAGAGACAGTTAGGGTATTAGAGAAAGAAAAAAATCAAATCTGTACTGTCATGATATTCCTCAGACCACTTGGTCCACACCTTGTTAAGGCCCATCTTGTTGGGGAGTTGCATCATATGCATTCACGTATGACATGCATGAGCTGCATGTGCACACGTACAACATCTGTTATATGTGTTCATGTATGACACACATGCACCACATGCATACACATATGACATCTGTGGTATGTGTTTGCATACAACATGCATGTGACACATGCCACATGTGCATGCTGTAGAGTTGCTCTAGGTAATTAATACCTAAAAGCCTGCATGCACTGGTCATTTTCTGTGGCAGGATATAATGCAGTTGTTTGGCACAGCTAGATTATGGTCTGTGACTTATGAGGCCACTATCTGGCATATAATGGAGGATATAAAATAGAATGTATCATGATATGTGACTATGCATGACCTGTGATGCGAATGTGTCATGCTGACTAAGACTTGGACTTTGGCTTTGGACTTGAGTAAAATAGTCTAGACATTTATGGACTAGTCTTGACTTGGACCTGGAGACTTGACTTAGGACTTTAACTTGAGAACTTGTTATTACAGAGGTGAGCCAGAGGCCTTTATATACAAAAAACCAAGCAATGATGCGAAATGATGCCAGAGGTTGGCTATGTCAGTTGAATGACAAAGCACGAGAACAAAGTATACAAAAGAGGAAACTATGGAGAAACTCTGGAGAAATGGTACAGCATCGAGGCTGCATGAATAGGGGCTAGGGCTATGATAGGGGGAGACTAACCAAAAAGGTAAGGATGAGTAACAATGAGAAAAGACTAACAGAATAGGAAACAGGTCTGAGTCAAGCCAAGAAAAGGGGAAACATATAAAAGAAACAATAAGGAAGTCTACCAATAAACATCTAACAACCTTGTCTACTACTCCTGAGGGGCCTTAGGATGAGTTAGGGGACTGAGTCATCTCAGAGTATTTCCAGGTCACAGGCAACACATCTTCCGCAATTTCTCCAGTATCCAATCCAAGGATAGGGGTCTGAGAGTAGGAGGACTAATGGGTATATGGTCTTATCTTCTCATCTTGTGGTTAAGAGTGAGTCAAATGGAGTGGGCAGGGTAATCAGGATGGGATAGTGCCCTGAACTCTTCCTCATATTCCACTCTACTCCTATCACAATATGCTAGTCTAGACGTGATTCCAAGAAATATGTATGGTTCTCAGCTTTCTGGGAAATAGACTGCATCTCCTATCGCATATGACTGAGTGTAGATTGGATGGGATCTTCTTCTGAGTGAGAAATGTGCTGGGAGAGGTAAACGAAGATAATAATGTGTTAATGGTTCTGCCTGGATGTGTGTATCCTGGTGTTGTGGCATTGCATGGGAATGAGCTCTGAAGAAGACATGATGACAAATTGGGAGTCTGAAGATTGGAGTGCTGAATAGAATGGTTAGCTATGTGATGTGGAGACAGTAAAGGTGATATGGGATGAGCACCATCGGAGTCAAATTTGTAACATGGTTGAGATTGATCACTTTACTGTCAATGCGTATGACATGCACATGCTGCATACCCACATGTACGACATCTGTCGTATGCATTTGCACATGACATGCACATGTCTCACGCTGCTAACATTGGGTATGTGGTAGTGTTGCACAGTGGGCAGGCCGACAGAGGGTATGTGTATGTGGTAGTGTCTGGTCCACTTGGCTGACATTGGGTATGTGGTAGCATCCATCCGTCGAAGGTTGGTAGCATCACACAGTGGGCAGACCGACAGAGGGTATGTGTATGTGGTTTGACACCAAGCTGATGTAAGTGAGGTTGGTGCTGAACTTCAATTATATCAGCCACAAAATATTTTAAATAAAACTCTGATTTTTAAAAAAAAGAAAATATATTGATTTTGAGTACAGTCACATGACCAGGGTGTGGCTGGGCTTAGATAATAATTTTGCTTACAAAGTGCTGACTAAAACCTGCTTCAACCCACCTGTGGGTACAGGTTTGGACTGGGTTGGCAATCCTGACCCTAACCCTTACCCACATTACCCATACCTGCTACCCGCACAGGTTTCTAATACCCGTGCCAATCACTAATTGTCAGGGGACAACCCTTTTCAAACTCTGAATCAAGTCTATCACATCAAGTCACATCCATCACATCTGCATGTCTGTATGTCCATCACACTTATATACTGAATGTCTATGTCCTCACATAGGCAATGACCCTACAGTCAGATATCTAAAGTATCACTTAGACTGACCACTGTACTCTGAATTAAGTCTGTCACATCTGAGTCATGCCCATCATATCTGAGTTACTGTTTTGGAACTGTAAATGAGGTAACCCGAGAACCATGACAAAACTTTGGTGTGAAGAAAGTCTAATCAAGTTCTCTGACAAGACAACAGCAAGCTAATGCCTGTCTGGGTTGATGTCCAAAAAGAATTATTTAGAGGGGGCCTTGGCAGGTGACTTGTCAATTATGTGTAGGAATAATAGTTTATGTTCGTGAACTATTATTCTACCCTTGCCTAGGATTATTTCCACGGATGTTCTATAAAATCTAGTTTAGTTCTTTTATGATGTTTTTACATACCTTTTATATTTTAGCCAAGAAACCTTCCACCGCATAGAAGGGTTGAGATTTATTCCGCAAACAAACCTCTGTCAATAAGTCTTAGTGGTCGGCGACCTACTTAAGAGAGTGCTGGCAGCCCTTAGATAATCTGGTGGATTATAGGTGAAGATAAGATTGATTACTTTTACACTACAGAACTAGTCTCTATATAAACTAATTCTAAGCTGATTATGTAACTCCCTAATAAGGCAAGACCTTCTAGAAATTAGTGGGAAGTTTACAGAAAGGGATGGAAGGTCCTGGAATCCCCTGGAAGTCACAGTGTCACCCTTGTAGTCACTAATAACAAAAGAAAAGAAATATTCCCATGGCTTGTAGTTTTGTGACTGGTCAGGTCACAAAATATTATTAGTATATGAGCCATGCTTCTGGGCTGACCTTTATGTAATAGCTATTATATAAGCCCAGGAATTTGTTGTACAAGTTGATCTGAGAACTTGACCCAGGAATCTGGTGCCATTTTCCATGTTTTAAGTAATAGACACCCAATTATGGTTCCTTGTGGGTCCAAATAGAAATAGACAAAAAAGATATGTTTTTGAGGATTTTCCTTGGACTTGAGGGTTTGATATTTAAGAGTTAATTACCCTGAGTAATTCACTCTTAAATGGCCAGCCAAAAGTTAGTATATTTTTTTGGTAGTCAATTCAAGACTGATTTGTTGAATGATTTTCTGAGAAAGGGAGGTTTGGAATCCAATATACTGATCCTAGTTCAGTGGTCCTTCATGTCCAGTGGAGAATTTCCCATTCCCCAACAGTTACATCTATCACATCTACATGTTTGTAAGGTAGCAGACAAACGGTTTCCACTAAGGTCATGTGATGTGACAGTCAGGGTCACAGGTGCAAAAATTTTCATCATTGAAAAAAATATTTGTATTCTGCTACAGAGGATGGCAATTTTTTATGGAAATAATGATTGAGAAACACTATATATAACATCAGCCTTGTCCAACTCAGCTAAAATAGTATCTGGCATATTGCCAGATCCTTGTGCAAAATGGTGGATGTGACACTTGAGTCACGTGACCTGAGCGGAAATGGCCGGCTGCAATGATAATATCCTCTCTCTACCTTACCCATGGGAATGTTCTTCTATATATGAAATATTTCCTTATATAGGTGCTTATGCATAAGCACCAATTTTGTGACTAAAATTTTTTTGATAGTGTCAGACTGCTTAAAGATATGATTATGAATTTTGGGAAGATGTTTGAAAGTTTGGATATATTACATTTGCAATAGTGATTTTTTTCAAAAAGTAAAACCAAGACTATGTACATATAGTTATATGCCATTGATCTGTGGTCTCAGAATCATTTTTTTGTCAATGTTGCCAGATCCTTGTGCAAAATGGTGGATGTGACACTTGAGTCACATGACCTTAGCAGAAACTGTTTGTCTGCTACCTTATGTCTGTCACATCTATATACTGAGTGTTCATGTCCTTACACAGGCAATGGCTATATATACAGATATCTGTAGGCTAGAGAAGCAAAGATAAGGTTAAAATAGGATAAATATACTTTGGAGCCCAGTACCTGGACCTCAGACCTGGTATCAGAAAGTCAGCTTATATAACTCCAAAAGTGTATAGATTAGTAAGCACATGCACAGACCACTTACATAGAAAAGTATATACATATAGAGAAGGGCTTACTAGTAGCAGAATTCTCAGACTTTCCTCTTAAGGATCTCCCCTATCTAAGTGAGACCCCCATACTGTACGGAGGTAGTATAAGGACCTACTATGCCATTATCCCTGACTATTCAGTCTAGCCTTATTCAACCTTACTTAGCCTAATTTGGCATTCAAGCCATATGCTCCAAAAAACATTTGATTCAGTATACTTCATGTATTCAGCCTATTCTATCTTGGCATTGCTTGCAACATTTAATTTGCTCCACTTATTATATTCATCTGTTAAGGGGGTGAAATGGAATGTAGTCATTATATCCCAAATGTAATATCTCCCAAAGTAGTAACAATGGTGAGGTTTATAATAAGGTATGGCTTTAACTTATGTGTTGGGCCTTACTGAACCCTGATTTTATATAGACAGAGGATGTAATGGCAAGACAGAAATTAAGATGGAAGTGAATGGGGAAATATTAGTCAATATTCTGACTGAAGCATGGACTACTGAATGTACAAGATCTTATACTACTTGCTTATCTATGAGGAGTTGAATGGATTCCTATAATAGAGAAGAAAGCTAAAGATTGAATATGCAAGAATGGAATGCTAATGTCTCAATCATGATATCCTCTGTAACAGAGTGGAATAATGTATCATTATGGTGCCTGTTATGGTCCGTGCACCTTGATCTGACCTAATTCAGCTTGCATAGCCATCCTCGCACTTCCTGGGGATTTTCCAGCTACAATTATAACAGAACAATCCTCCACCCACCCTTTCCACAAATCCTTTCACAAACTCACAGTTCCATAATCTGTCAAGCCCCCGATACCAAGCTCCGGTTCACTTGGTAGTACCGACCGAACAACCCTTGCCTTTTAGTCCCACACACCAGTGACAAGTCATCCCTCGCCAGTACATGGTCTCGGTCCGGTACATTTGGCTCATTGTTTGGTTCACTTTCCTCATCCTGTCCCCTCTATCCTTTGTCATTCCTTCATTCCCCTTCCTTCCCCTTGCCTGTTTACCCTTGGGACATTCACTCTTTGTTGTCACTCGGCAGTGGCCCTATTGTTTTATGTTCAGCCACTCTCTATTGTTCTATTTTCACTCACTCCTTTGTTCTCGGTCATAGTTTATTGTTCTATTCTTGCCCACATTCCTTATTCTATTTCTGATCATTGTGGACAATACCTCCACATGATTCTTCATACCTTATTGTTCTCCATTCCTTGTGCCACTCTGTTCCACATCTCACTTATTAGCCTATATAAGTAGCCAATGTATGTAGATGGTTCTTCGTTCTGGAAATCAACTAGGTTTACGCCTTCTTGTCCTCCCTTCTCCTGTCCCAAGTCCTTTACCTGGGCTGACACTCTCGGCACCCTCCCGGGTATCCTTCTGTCCCAAATCGGTGGCACGCATGGGAAGTAGGGTGCAACACATGAGCACGTTGAAGCCATGCCACTACTTCTAGCCTGCAGGACTTGGCCTTTACCCGTCCAACCCCTTCGGCTTTCCCGAAGCCTGTCAGTATGTCCGGTGTTGGAACCAGGTAGGCATGCGCATTATCTATCCTGTGTATTGAGCCGCTCGTGCAGCGGCCACAAGTCATGAACGCGTTACAGTCACACGCGTCAGTCATCTATCACGCGTCATTGATGGGAACCACATGCGCCTCTAGGAGGGGCGTGCGCAGGCATATGCAGTGTTGAGTAGACGCTACACTTACTATATAACTAGAGTGTTTAGAGTAGCATAAACTTTACTCCCAATAAATTGCAATAAACTTTTACAACAAGTTGAAAACAGAAAGCCTTTTATCTAAAGCTAGAACATAGACTAAACACTAAGACCTCTATTCTCCCCTCATATCTATTTGCCTACCCTAAAGTCTAAGATATTAAACATTTAATATATTCAACCAAGATCCGGAGCCTGACATAATCCCAAAGCTCTGCAATTCTGTAACTATAATTCCGTTCTCATGGTAAGTGTCTCAAAGGATCATCATGTACCTTACTCACTTGTTCTTTATTTTCTATTTACCCCTTGTATTTCCTCCCTCCCCTTATCTTTAGACTGGACAGTAGAAAATACAAAGTAGTTTACATGTATATAACCCCCTAGTCGACTGGACTATTCACCAGTACAAATATTGACTTAATTTTCATCTAGCCTTCTGACTTAAGTTCTGGCCTAATTCTGACTTAGCCTCTTGTGTGTTTCTGACTTTCTGAAATAAGAGACAGATGATCAAGGAGGGTGCAACACATAAGTTGAAGCCAAGTCCCTCTGACTTCGAACACCCATACAACTAATTGTATAAGTGCTCACCCCAAACCAACTACCTCCTAAGTCCTGGCACTTGTAAGGGCAACCTACGCTGGTACTGATCCTGGGCAATGCTGGAAGCTAGAACCAGCGGGACACCACCCAGCCCTGGCCTTCTCCCTAGGCCTGACTCAGGGACTCAAACCCTAAAGCCTACCCACAAAGCCAATCAGACACTGGTAAGGGGATCCAGAAGTAAATATATATTAAAAGAAGACTAAAGTACAATATCAGTGCATACTGTCAAGCGTCGGATACTGACGGACTTCGGTACTGCCGAGGGGTATTGGCGAGAAGGTCGGGCGGACTATGGCCAAGTCCTGCAGGCCAAGAGTAGTGGCGTTGGCTTCAATGTGCTCGTGCGTTGCGCCCTACTTGCCATGCGTGCCACTGTATTTGCCACGGACAGGTACTCGAGGGGATGCTGATGATGCCAGCTCGAGTCGAGGACTTAACAGAAGAGAAGAAGGTAGAAGGGCCTAAGCCTAGTCGATACCCAGAATGAGGAAGTATGTACATCCATGTCCTACTTATATAGGTTAAGAAGCGACATGTGGAATAAGGAATGTGGGACAACAAGATATGCAGAGCATGTGGTCATTGTCCACAACAAGCAAAATTAGAACAAGGAATGCAAAGCGGGGATAGAACAATAAAAGACAAGATAATAGGATCGTGACTCAAGATGGGACAATAAGGAGTGGCCGAGTATAAAACAATGGGGGCGTATCCGAGGATAATACAAGGACAGGAAGTCCCGAGATGAAATGGACCGAGGAGTGTGGATGGCGGTTGTGCCGAGCCGGGACTGGCGCACCAAGTGTCATGCACGCGACGCGGGCACTTGGTCGTGGATATAGGATGATTGCTCGGTCGGCACTGCCAGCGGATGGGTCTCGGTACGTGGACTTGACACATACCTGGTAAGGGGATCCAGAAGAGAATGAGGTGAGGATCCCTTACCTAAGCAGCAAAACTATATAGCTAGTGACTGTGACATGAGTAAGTCATGTCACAGTCAATGAACAAGTGAAAATGATAATTAACTAAGGGATTAACAGGGAAAGGAAGGTAGAAAATAAAGGATATACTGGAAAAGAATAAATATCAGAGGGCAGGAGGCTGTCCCCTGACATCACCCCCTCTCCAGATTGCGGCACCTCGACGCAAAAGGTGCCGAAGGGAGGTGTGTTGCATAACCCGATCGACCAAGCGCCGAGGCCTAAGGGGTGCAAGATATAAGAACAGTGACGGTGATTGTGTGCTCAGATGGAAGAGCTCGGTAGATGCACGTATGCGACAATAGCGGGAGTAGTTATGGGGACTCCGTCTCGGGGCACTGGACACTTGGGTCAGAGCGGGCGGTTAGGCAGGGTGGACGAGCCTGCAATCAGTGGCTGTGCGTGTGTTGGGTTGCGCACTGCTCGAGTGTAGGTGGCACGTTGGACACCGGAAACGAGTGGGGGGGTGCAGGTGCGTAGCTTGTCATCGGGACTTGACAGCTACCCAGTCACTGATGTCAACTTCACCCTCATCCTCATCCATGTCCTCATTCTGGCCCTCGACCACCTGTATTAGACGCACTGCCTCTCTGCGAGCGACATCGATAAGGAGAGATGGCAGGGTTGTCGCAAGCGGTCCAGACAGGGACCTTGTGGGGGCATTCATGCGCTCGTCGTCTGTATGGATTGCTCGATGGCGAGTGGCCACGTGGAACGACCGTGGATGCCCTTTCAGGGTGCGGGACTGCGCGGTTGAAATAGTGACAACACATAGGCGTGGCATTGTGGCACGTGTCCGAAGTGCACGTGGCAGCGACTGGCCTGCCTGTGAGTGAGCAGAGGGGGGGGGCGGCACTGGCGAGACTGTATAAGGGAGAGCAAGGGCATTAGGTGGCCCCTTTGCATGTCTCAGAGTCGCCGCTTGGGGCCTGCTGGGCGAGAACGCAAATGTGCAGATGCCGCCAAGGGGTGGTTTGCGAGTGACCTGGACGGCGACTCCGTGGGGCTGTCGGTCATTTGAGCACGTTCGTGGTTAGCAGCGACGACCGGCAGGTCACAGGGTGCAGGTCAGAATGGTCACGGGGGTGGGGACCAACCGTGGGAGCACCACCTCGAGACCTCTGGACTAGAGTGCCGGCATGGGTGCCGCCGCGTCCCGTCTTCGAACTAGGACGAGGAGTCTTCACAGTCAGCTGTTGGGGACTGCGGACTGCAGGCAGGTGTGCGGGCATCGGTACTGCGGGTGCGTGTGGAGCGAGTCACGGCCATTGCCCACCACAAGTGGTGCAATGTGCGTGTCACGGGTGGACTCGCGTCAGTTCGGTGCAAAGCCCCCACATTGAGCAGTGGGAACGAGCAGGATAGCGTGTGTACGCAGCCCTGCATCGGCTGTGATAGGGGCAGGACTTGAGGGCTGTGTGGACGCAACGTTGGGTGACGGCAGCCGGGAACGCATGAGAGGGTGCGGGTGTACAACTTGCCATGGTGGCTGCAGTACGCGGGTCCATACGGAATGGTGGTGGAATGCCACTGGGCCCTGCAATGCCCATTTTTCAGCCATTGAAGTCGCAGAAAGGGGTGGCGGCAAGGGCTAGGAACGGGGTCTATGACGGCCTCGACATTGCCTCAGGGCTACTGGAAAAACGAGGTCATGGGCCAGAACAGGCCACGGTACAGACGCATGTCGGTTATGCCGTCTCGTCCGCCTTCATCCTCTTTCTAGGTCGTGGGTATCGCCGGGGTCGTACTCAGTAGTGCACGTGTACATAGGTACGTCTGCGATATCTGCGCTGTCCCTTCCACCTGCGTTGTATAACTCAACTCTGACCAGCCCACCTGGCCCGTCTCTCATGCCTCGACACCCCCATCCAGGCCACGCGTCCCCGCACGTGAAATCGAGCCCAACGACTGCCTCGCCATCACCCCTATTCTTTCCGCACTCAACCCCCACCTCAACATTCTCGCCCTGCTCTGACAGCTCCAACAGCCCCAGGCCGAGTGCGGTGACAAGCCAGTTGGGTCTGCCATTCAGGCCGGTGTTGCATGCAGCTTATGATGCGCATGGACGATCCGGAGCGATCATTGGGGACTTTTGGTAACGTGCGCCCATCTATTGGAGCCCGTAAGTGCAAGCGCAGGCAGAGCTGCACGGCCGGCGCAGCTTACGCAGCTGCTTCTGAGATCGGCAGTGGGGGACAGGAGCGAGACATGCGGTGGGCATTAGTGCATATGCGACAACCTCCAGGAACGACTGAGCTGCAGGTCCTAGAGGATTGCATCGGTGAGGGCGATGCCCCAAATGCCAGGAAGTGGTTGCATGAGGGAGAGAAGGCAAGGTTAAGGGCATTGGAAGATGATGGAGATGGGAATGCAGATCTCATCGACCACACTGCGGTCATGGGAGAGACCGTAGATGCAAGGCTGGGAGAGACATATGCCCGTGAGGGGAATCATGCGATCTGACATGGCGGTTCCCTCTGGCACAGACCCGAACACAGAGCTGGCATAATCCCAAGTGCTCAGCCAGAGCAGTGAAGCTTCGCGTGGAATGGCAAAGCCATGACCGTCTCGGACACAGAGACGCTCCAAACCTTGGCCACCGGGCGAGTAAAGGCTGTGATGGGTATGAAGCAGAACGCGATGACGAGGGCAAAGACTGATGCCCAGAGACTCTGGATGGTCCATTGGTGGCAGGTCGTGGGGGATGACCGTCGAGGGGGGGTCCATTATGCCAGGATGAGCAGCGTGGTGAGGTCGCTGTGTGTAGTACCAGTAGTGTAGGGAGCCCGATGCAATAGTGGAAACACGAGGGGGTTGTGGACGTACAGTGAACCACCACTCATAGGCATGTGAGCCTTGAGACGACTATCGCAGTTCGTTCAAATGCATACTGGAGGGGTGTGCAGCAGAGGTGCCAAATGGGTGTGGGCAACACAGTTTGACTGATGCGGCCGTCAGGGGGCAACCGCAGGGGGGTTGCCAGAGCCAGGTGGCTATGCTGTTGTGTCACGGAAGGCCCCTCAATCGGGTCGTTCAGGTCTCGCATGGGCCGTTCCTGTGCAGGACGTGCACGCGCTACACAAGAGGGCACGAGGGTAGTAGTGTTGCGACGCCATTCTCCTGTATCAACATCGCAATCGAGGTGGACAACAGGATATGCACGACACCGCTTTGGTAAGCCAGGTCCGTCGAACGCGGCAATGATGGTAGGTGGTGTGGCAGACACGGCAGTCAATCTCAAGTGCCGAAAACGAGAAGGCGGAGTGTGTTGCGCTCTCAGTGCATCGCATCCTGTTGTGTCGGGCATGGGGATGGTATGGAAATCAGGTGCACATGCTACCGCATTGTGTGAGTATCGTGCCCGGCTTGCACACCTTCCCGTCTATGCCGCTCCTCGGGGCTCTGCAAACACAGCGCGCACGAGGGGTCGTCGAGGTGGTCGAGTGAGAGTGCAACGAGGAACCCTAACGGTGCTCATCAAGTCGTGCTTGGGGGCTTCCCTGCTTCATGCACAAGAGGAGATGGTGCGCCAGGCACGGCTCGCGCTAAGTCCAAGGGGGGCCTTCCAGTGTATGTGAGAAGCTGCACAGCTTATGCAACTCGTTGGGAGCCTCTGAGATGGGTACCCATGTCCTGGAGCATGCTGGGGGATCAGACAGGGCAGAAGCGGTGTTGCGGATCTTGAGAGGGCTCCGTGCGGCAACGACCTCCCAAGGGGGTGTCTCTGCAGCCAATCTGGTTGCTGGGAACTGCAGGTTGCAGGCAAGTGCACGAGGGTGTAGGTCACCAGGGACAATGTGAGCAACATCATCATCCGTGTCGGCAATGCATGCGGTGATGGCAGGCCATACGCATGTCAGGTCATTGCAGGCACCGGGATCGTTCAAGTTCCACCATGAACGGGTGGGTGAGGATGTCAGTGCAGTAGAGGATACACTCGCGGGGTATGGTCTGCGTCAGTGCAAGTGGCATGGCTCCTGCTGCCTACGCAATGTCTGGAGGGTTTGTCCAAGCCTACCGAGCGGTCCTCCAACATGTACCAGCCCACATGGGTCAGGGGGGGCGCACTTGGTGCAGTATAGGGGGTACTTCTGGGGGCCTCTAGGGGGTGCTTCACATCTCCTAAGATGTGGAGAATCATCGCTCGGCATCTGCACGGGTTGCGAGTGTGGATCGGCGATGGTGGTGGGTGTCGTCGGCAGCGAGCGCGTGATGCGGCACCTCACAGGCCACGTCAGCGGTGTCGCCGGTTAGGGCTGCAAGTCCTGCAGCCTGAGGAAGGAGTTTGGTGTGATAGAGTCGCGCGGCAGTGGGGATTCGAGTGAGGGTGAAGCACGAAGGTAGTCGGCCTTAAGAAGGCGGTTGTGAGGTGGGAGGTACGGGATGTAGAGTAGCATAGTAGGGTCGTTTGGCATGTAGATATGCTAGGTAGTTGGAATAGAGGAATATGGGAAGAAGTGTTGGGGGTGTTGGGGGTTTATAGCGTCGCCTTGGCCTTCAGAGGGCGGTGCGCTCTACCAACTATGTGGCAGTTTACAGTGTTGCCCGAAGCGGTCCACTCTCTCGTGTCACCAACTGTCCAGCCATCACCTTTCCCATCTAGGTACACGTGTGACAATACTGCAAACGTAGTCGGATCCCTACGAGGGATTAGGAGGGAGGGTATTCGGTCACCGTAGTCTCTGCGTGAGGACATCACTCACGTTTGAAGTGTGCGGCCGGTCCCTCGGTCCTTATTGGGTGACCTCATTCTAATGTAAGGGTAACCTACGCTGGTACTGATCCTGGGCAATGCTGGAAGCTAGAACCAGCGGGACACCACCCAGCCCTGGCCTTCTCCCTAGGCCTGACTCAGGGACTTGAACCCTAAAGCCTACCCACAAAGCCAATCAGACACTGGTAAGGGGATCCAGAAGTAAATATATATTAAAAGAAGACTAAAGTACAATATCGGTGCATACCTGGTAAGAGGTGAGGATCCCTTACCTAAGCAGCAAAACTATATAGCTAGTGACTGTGACATGAGTAAGTCATGTCACAGTCAATGAACAAGTGAAAATGATAATTAACTAAGGGATTAACAGGGAAAGGAAGGTAGAAAATAAAGGATATACTGGAAAAGAATAAATATTAGAGGGCAGGAGGCTGTCCCCTGACAGCACTCATCATCTGCTTTCCATCCCTTCCATCCCCTCGACTCCCGATCCTCAACCCTCAACCCCCTCAGTCCTCGGGACCTCCACCCCTGCAGAAACCATTTGCAAGCCCTTTAGTATCCTTCAGAATCTGTTATTAAGTGCCTGACATGTGGATTTAACAGTGCCCAACAGAGTTATCCTACTGTATAAGGAACATAGCAATGGATCAAATAACAGAAATAGAAATGACAGAATCGAATTGTGAATAAGGAAAGTGGAGTTGAACATATAAGGAAATATGAAAGAATCATAATGGAAAAGTAAACATTACAAATACTGAAAACAGATGTGTGAGCATGTGGAGGATGACTGTAATATATGGAGCTAATTAAATGTTGCATGTGATGCCAAGATGGAATAGGCTGAATACATGAGGTGCACTGAATCAAAGGTTACTAGAGCATATGGCTGAATGGCAAATTTGGCTGAGTAAGGCTGAATATGGCTGGATTGAATAGTTGGAGATGATGTGATAGCAGGGAAGATCTACATATAATCCATCAAGGACAAGTGCTAGGTTAAGTCGTTTAGCGTCTGCTGAGGTCTGGTACATTTGTTAAGCATCAAGCATACTGGTTCAAAGCTGCTGGTGCAATTCATCCAGGTCGACTACAAAGTCTTGCGCTCGGGATGAAGTGAGGTCATGTTTGGCATGAATGGTGAAATTGGGATGATAGCCATTGTTGGCAAAGAAAGGCAAGACTCTAGTGGTAGCACTAGGAGCATTGTTATAGGCGAACTCTGCAAGGGTTAATAGTGAAGCCCAGTTGTCCTGTTGATAGTTACAATAGACACAAATGTACTGTTCTAATGTCTGATTAGTACACTCGGTCTGGCCATCACCTTCTGGGTGATAGCCCAAGGTGAAATGCAACTTCATATCGAGGGCTTTCCCAAGAGAATGCCAGAAGTGGGATACAAATTCCAAGCCTCTATCTGAAGTGACATGAGAAGGAATGCTGTATTTGGAGAATACATGAAGTACAAAGAGTTCTGTGAGCTGAGTGGAAGTGATGGAATCAGAAGTGGGAATGAAGATAGACTGTTTGGAAAAGCAGTCGATGATGACTAGGATGGCCATGAATCCCGAGGATGTGGGGAGCTGTTCGATGAAGTCCATGGATATTGAATTCCAGGGTTTTTCTGGCACTGGAAGTTGTTTGAGCAATCCCTAGGGCTTATGACATTGCAATTTGTTCCACATACACATCGTGCAGGATTTGCAGTAGTCTTTGACAAATGACCACATGCCAGGCCAATTGTAGTCGCATCTAACAAGGTCTATGGTTTTGTTAATTCCAAAGTGTCTGGAAAGAATGTGATCATGCGTAAGCATAAGTCTTGTGCCTCGGGAACATAGATGTGATTGTTGAATAGTAACAGACCATTGGAATTAGTCTGCCACTTCAGGTCATCGTTATTTGCAAGGTGTTTCTGGGCTAAGGGGTCAGAGGGAAGATGATGTTTAATGTCATTCAGGATGCACTTGGTGTTCATAAGAGTCAAGGCCCTCAATATGGGTTTGACAAGGCTTGTGGCTCGAAGGGACATGGTTAACTGATGTTGAGAGAAGATGGGTCAAAGGTTCTGGGGATTAATGGTGGCATAGTTGCTCATCCCCTCCTTAAGGTAGATGTCCCATCGTCTAGTGAGCAAATCAGGCTTAGTGCCCAAATGACCTGGTCTGAAACGAATGACAAGATTAAACTGTGAAAGGTATTCTGACCACATAGCTTGACATCTAGTCAACAACTTGGTCGTGCAAAAGTACTCCAAGTTCTTATGATTGGTGATGACATTGATGGGGTCGGTGGAACCTTCCAAGTAGTGACACCACTTTTGAAAAGCTTCAAAAATCATGAGCAGTTCTTTATCGTGAACATTGTCGTTGAGTTCGAGGGAAGTGAAAGTTTGGGAATGAAAACCAGCATGATGAAGCTTGCTGTCTGGGGTGTGTTGAGAGAGTATAGCTGCTAAAGTGTACTCTGACATATCTGTCTCCACAATCAAGGGCAAATCAGGAGTCCAATGAGTTAAGATGGGGGCAGACGTGAATGCCAGTTTCAGCTGATTAAACGCATCTCTACACTCCTCACTCCAGTTCCACGCCAGACCTTTGCAAGTCAGTCAAGTAAGGGGAATCGTAATAGAGGAATAGTTGAAAATGAATTGTCGATAGAAGTTTGAAAATCCCGGGAATGATTGGATGCCTTTGACTTTTCGTGGCTTGGGCCATTGAGTGATGCACTTGAATTTGTCTTCCACCATTGTAAGACCATCAGGTGATAGGATATATCCAAGGTATTTGATGGATGTTTGGTGGAAGGAGCATTTGTCTTCTCGAGCGTAAAAGTTGTGCTTGTGTAATTGTTGGAGAACTTCATGAACATGTTCAATATGCGAGAATTCGTCATTGGAATAGATGAGGATGTCATCCAAATAGATGATGGTGCAATTGTCTAATAGATCGCCAAAAATGTCGTTCATGAAGTGCTGAAATGCAGCAGGGGCATTAGATAAACCGAACAGCATGACAAGTCACTCAAAGGATCCATAACGAGTCCTAAAAGCTGTCTTCCATTCGTCCCCTTTGGCAATTCAAACAAGATGATAGGCATGTTGGAGATCAATTTTGGTGTATATGTCAAGTACATGTACCGAGAACCGTCCACTCGGCAATGCCGACCAAACAACTATTCCATATCCGCAACCAAGTGCCCATGCCGCATCCAAACTTGGTACACCGGCCTCAGCTTGGTACATTCACCATCCACACTCCTCACCCTTCACTCCGCCTCACCTTGCGACTTCCTGCCCTTGTATTATCCTCGGGTACAGCCCTTATTTTATAATTGGGCACTTCCTATTGTTCTACCCTTGGCCACATCCCTATTATCCTATCCTTTATTATTCTATACCCGTTTACATTCCTTCATTCTAATTTTACTCATTGTGGACAATAACCGCATACCCTGCATACCTTGTTGTTCCACATTCCTTATTCCACATGTCGCTTCTTAACCTATATAAGTAGGACATGCATGTACATATTTCCTCATTCTGGGTATCGACTAGGCTTAGGCCCTTCTACCTTCTTCTCCTCTGTGAAGTCCTTGACTCGGGCCAGCATCATCAGCATCCTCCTGAGTATCTGACTGTCGCAAAACCAGTGGCACGCATGGCAAGTAGGGTGCAATGCACGAGTACGTTGAAGCCAATGCCACTACTCTTGGCCTGCAGGACTTGGCCATAGTCTGCCCAACCTTTCAACAACACCCCTCAGCAGTACCGAAGTCCATCAGTACCTGAAGCTTGACAGTATATATGAGCTTTCTTGGGGGCATCTAAGAGGTTGGAAATAAGGGGAAGTGGGTAATGGTCCTTCTTCGTAATTCTGTTTAGACCACGAAAGTCTACACAGAGTTGCAAGGAGCCATCCTTCTTACATACGACTAGGACTGGGGCACCGTGTGACGAACGCAAGGGTTAAATGAAGCCCATATTGAGGTGTTCGTCGATGAAATCTTGTAGTGAGTGGAGTTCGGATACTGAGAGGGAATAGATGGGACAAAGAGGGGGTAAAGTGCAGTCCTGTCAAGCTTGGGGAATGCCGAGATGTCAGATGGGAATGGCCAAGTCCTGTTGGCCGGAAGTAGTGGCTTTGGCTTTAATGTACTCATGCATTACACCCTACTCTCCATACGTGCCACTGATTTGCAACAGACGGGATACTTGGGAGGATGCCGATGATGCTGGCCCGAGTAGAGGACTTAACAGAGGAGGAGAAGGTAGAAGGGCCTAAGCCTAGTTGATACCCAGAATAAGGAAGTATGTACATGCATGCCCTACTTATATAGGTTTAAGAAGCGACATGTGGAATAAGGAATGTGGGACAACAAGGTATGCAGAGCATGTGACCACAATCTAAGAGCATAACAAGAGGAAACTCGGGAATACTAGAGCAAGTCAAATTAACTATTAAAGAATTTTTCGAAGTCTCAGAAGTAGAAGATATGCAAGAAATAGGAGAAAGGGCATTCAAGAAGAGCACGTGAGAGAGGCTAAAGCAATCCTCAGCTCGTGTATTTCCAAGGTTGCAGCTTATTTTTTTAACTCCATTGCCATGTTGACTTTGGCTTTGGTGTCGGATGTGCTCGCCTTGTCACATGTACTTTTGTTGATTTCTGTTGTTGTTGGTTGTTAGAAGAAGAAGTCAATGAGGATTGGCAATTGGATTTGGGGCAGTCCTTGACCATGTGACCTTTTGAAGCACACAAGAGACAGAGTCCCACATCGATTCACCTTTGACGTTCTTCGGGCAATAGCTTCCCATCTTTTCCGAGCTTGGACAAAATGTCATTAGCATTATTGTTATTGTTGGAAGACTTATCATTGCCGTTCTTCTTCCCCCCTTCTTACTCTTCTTGTTGTTTGAGTTGTTGGAATTGGAGGAAGACTGATTGTTGTTAGAGTTGGAGTGATTGGAATTGGACACATTCACCTTTGAAGGATTTCCAAAGTTGTCATACTCCTTGCATTCCCAGTACCTGCTGTCGATCTCAAGTGAAAACTGTCTGAGTTTGGCAAGGGATTTGAATCGAGGGAAGTGAAGGAGGCTGTCCTTAATATGCTTGGCCAACCCCTTGTATGCCGCATGTGCGAGGGCAGCGTCATTCCACTGAGTGCAAGTGGATGCTCAGGCAAAGTTGATGAAATATCATGCTGCTCAATGGTGATATTTCATGACTATCTTGCTGAGTTTGATTTCTGCTTGTGCAGCATTGTTGAATGGACCAAAGTTTGTCTTGAGCTCTTGTCGAAAGTCTCTCCAGACCTTAAGCCAGCTAGGCTCAGGTTGGGTTTTTCCCAAGATGGTGGGTTCGAAGTACTGGAGTGTAGGCCTGGTGAGGTACGAGATGGTATACTGGACTCTCAATGCATCTGACAGAAAAGCAGCCAGGCAGTCTCGAAACTTTAGTGCACATTGCATAAAGAAGGTACAGAGCTTAGCTTGGTCCATGCCATCGTAAACCTCAGGCTTGCAAATCTTGGCATAATGGCTAGGATTGGAATTGGATTTAGGGAGTGGTTGGGCTAATCAGTCAACGAGTGCCTTGACAATTTTGTCGGAACTAGAGTTGGAATTAAGAGTTGGATTGGAATTATGAGTGGGGTTCAGATTTGAAACTTGAGTAGGGTTTGGATTTGCCTCATTGTCGTCATTATCATCAATTGGTTCTTCTTTGTCATCGTCCTCGTGTTCAGGAGGAGCATTCCTGCCTGACAGGCCAGCTTTGCAAATTGAAGGTTGTTCTGACAGTGTCAAGTACACGTACCGAGAATCCGGTAACTCGGCAGTACCGACTAAAATACTCCATTAAGCAACCAAATACGAACCATTCAATGAGTTGTTCTCGGCCAGACACACATATCGGTTACATTCCTCATCCCCATCCATGCCTACTCCTCACTCCTTGGTCCGTCTCACCTCAGGACCTCCTGCCCTTGTGTTATCCTCGGCTACAGCCTTGTTTTATAAACAGGCATTTCCTATTGTCCTATCCTAGGGCACGTCCTATTATTCTGTCCTTTATTGTTTTATCCCCGTCTTACATTTCTTATTCTAATTTTGTTCGTTGTGGACAATAACCACATGCTCTGCATACCTTATTGTTCCACATTCCTTATTTCCACATGTCACTTTTTAACCTATATAAGTAGGACATGCATGTACATATTTCCTCATTCTGGGTATCGACTAGGCTTAGGCCCTTCTACCTTCTTCTCTTCTGTTAAGTCCTCGACTCGAGCCGGCATCATTAGCATCCCCTCGAGTACCTGTCTGTGGCAAATACAGTGGCACGCACGGCAAGTAGGGTGCAACGCACGAGCACGTTGAAGCCAACGCCACTACTCTTGGCCTGCAGGACTTGGCCATAGTCCGCCCGACCTTCTCGCCAACACCCCTCGGTAGTACCGAAGTCCGTCAGTATCCGACACTTGACAGACAGTCATTGAAGTGTGGAAATCTCCTGCAACTGATTTGGGACTTCTACGATGAAGGGTAGATTACGGACAGTTGATCGAGTGTTCATGATGGTCATAATATGCAAAGATGATATGCAAAAAGAGGTGCAATCAGGTATAGAAGTCAGATAATACTGTTACAATATGAAAGAGTGACATAATGGTAATTAAGAATATCTCCCAAAGGTAAACAATGGCAAGGTTTGGAGTAGGGCAATGAATAGTCGGGCATGCTAGCGTGTGGTTCCTAACACAGCCCTATTGTATTATATTTGGCAAATTTTCCATTGTTCTATTCTCGCCCACTCTCCCATTATTCTATTCTTGGCCATATCTTATTATTCTATTCTCGTTTACATTCCTTATTCTATTCTTGATCATTGTGGACAATGCCTCCACATGATTCTTCATACCTTATGTCACCCTGTTCCACATCTTGCTTCTTAACCTATGTATATAAGTAGCAAATGTTGGGGTATGATTTTATTCCCCTGCACTTGTGTTTTGTTCTTGCACTTGTGTTTCTCTTTTGCACTTTTCACTTTTGCATTTGCATTCTCTGGCACTTAAAATAAGTGCCCATAATAACGCACCTTTGCACACCTTTGAGTCTTGTCTTTAGCATCCATATTGACAAGCCCCAAAGGCCATTGTTGCTCTCTGTGTGTGCAGCTACAGGGGTACGTGTTAAGTCTCGGTAGTGCCAATAATGCAGACAGGAGTTGGTCAAGTCCTGCAGACCGTTTGGGGTGGCTAGGCTTCAATGTGCTCGTGTGTTGCACCCTGCTGTTCTGTGCATGCCACTGATTTGGACAGAAGAGAGACGCGGGAAGATGCTGAGAGTGTCAGCCCAAGTGAAGGACTTTAAACAGAAGAAAGGCAGGCAAGGGGATGTGAACCAAGTTGATATCCAGAGTAAAGAACTATCTACATACATCTG
This sequence comes from Chroogomphus rutilus, assembly GCA_003314275.1. Taxonomy (NCBI): domain Eukaryota; kingdom Fungi; phylum Basidiomycota; class Agaricomycetes; order Boletales; family Gomphidiaceae; genus Chroogomphus; species Chroogomphus rutilus. The sequence goes on along the minus strand of QLPI01005984.1, from coordinate 10,437 downwards.
CTACTTATATAGGTTAAGAAGCAAGATGTGGAACAGGGTGGCATAAGGAATGGAGAACAATAAGGTATGAAGGATCATGTGGAGGTATTGTCCACAGTGATCAAGAATAGAATAAGAAATGTAAGCAAGAATAGAATAATGAAAGATGGCTGAGAATAAGATAATGAGAGAGTGGATGAGAATAGAACAATGGAAAATGGCCGAAGATAAAACAATAGGGCTGCAACCAAATAATTAAAGGAATAATAAGTGTTTCGAGGAAAATGGGTAAGGGAGCAGTCAGGGAATGAGAGAATAGAAGGGGATAGAGGGGATGGGATGAGAGGGGTGGTCCAGATAATGTACCAGATGTGCTGAGCCGAGACCACGTGATAGTGAGGAGTGATGTGGGTGAGGGTCAGTCGGTCGGTATTGCCGAGTAAACCGGGACTTGGTATCGTGGACTTGACAGTGCGAGGGGGTTCAGGCATGTCTACCTGCCAATTTTGTTGAGGCTGTTCCTCGGTTTTGGCATCTGCATCATAGTGTACTGAACCAAGTTCTTCTTCTATCGAATAATGTTCCTGAATGCCATTATTGTTGTCTACGTATTCAATGTTGTCGTCGACTACCTCTTCGATGCGTGATTCTTGCTCGAAGGGAGAGGCAAGGTGCCATAGTTCAATTGCTGGCAAGGTGTAACCAATGAGAAGGGGTGGGGTGCCAGAGGCTTCAGGTGCCCTTCATTGTTGAACCATAGGCATGAGCCAATTGTCTTCAGTACAAGCTGTTGATCTAGGACGTGGGGGCATAATCATAAGAACTGAAATGGCACAGAAAGCAGTATGACTCTGAATATACTGTTAAATATCAATAACACCAATAGTGCAGTGTAGAGTTGCTCTAGGTAATTAATACCTAAAAGCCTGCATGCACTGGTCCTTTTCTGTGGTGGGATATAACACAGTCATTTGGCACAGCTGGATTATAGTCTGTAACTTATAAGGCCACTATCTGGCATGTAATGGAGGATATAAAATAGAACATAGTGTGATATGTGACTATGCATGACCTGTGATGTGAATGTGTCATGCTGACTAAGACTTGGACTTTGGCTTTAGACTTGAGTGCAATAGTCTAGACTAGTCTTGACTTGGACTTGGAGACTTGACTTAGGACTTTAACTTGTGAACTTGTTATTACAGAGGTGAGCCAGAGGCCTTTATATACAAAAACCAAGCAACGATGCAAAACAATGCGAGAGGTTGGCTATGTCAGTTGAATGACAAAGCACGAGAACAAAGTATACAAAAGAGGAAACTATGAAGAAACTCTGGAGAATGGTATAGCATCGAGGCTGCACAAATAGGGGCTAGGGGCTATAATAAGGAGAGACTAACCAAAAAGGTAAGGATGATGAGTAACAATGAGAAAAGACTAACAGAATAGGAAACAGGTCTGAGTCAAGCCAAGAAAAGGGGAAACATATAAAAGAAACAATAAGGAAGTCTACCAATAAACATCTAACAACCTTGTCTACTACTCCTGAGGGGCCTTAGGATGAGTTAGGGGACTGAGTCATCTCAGAGTATTTCCAGGTCACAGGCAACACATCTTTCGCAATTTCTCCAGTATCCAATCCAAGGATAGGGGTCTGGGAGTAGGAAGACTAATGGGTATATGGTCTTACACTCTCATCTTGTGGTTAAGAGTGAGTCAAATAGAGTGGGCAGGGTAATCAGGATGGGATGGTGCCCTGAACTCTGCCTTGTATTCCACTCTACTCCTATCATGATATGCTGGTCTAGACGTCATTCCAAGAAATATGTATGGTTCTTGGCTTTCTGGGAAATAGACTGCATCTCCTATCGTATATGACTGAGTGTAGATTGGATGGGATCTTCTTCTGAGTGAGAAATGTGCTGGGAGAGGTAAGCAAAGATAATGATATGTTAATGGTTCTGCCTGGATATGTGTGTCCTGGGTGTTATAGTGTTGCATGGGAATGAGCTCTGAAGAAGACATGATGACAAATTGGGAGTCTGAGATTTGAGTGCTGAATAGAATGGTTGGCTGTGTGATGTGGCAACAGTGAAGGTGATGTGGGATAAGCACCATTGGAGTTGAATGTTGAGATTGATCGCTTTACTGTCAGCAGATGGGAATTGGCCAAGTCCTGCAGACCGATTGGGGTGGCTAGGCTTCAACATACTCATGTGTTGCACCCTGATTTTCCATGCGTGCCACTAATTTGGACAGAAGAAAGACCCAGGAGGGTGCTGATGTTAAGGATTTGACATTCAGCCCAAACATCTCTTCTTCTGATCACTGGCAACCTGGACCTGATGGTATTGGAGCAGGGGTATGGGTTTTATTCATTATTATCCCTGATATCTGCCTTTGATCAGAGTTTGAATTTTCCATTGTATTTTGCAGTTGTGTGACTCTGTGACCTCAGTTCTTTTCCAAGAGACTGAGGTATGAGTTCAAGTTTATTCTCATATTTCATACAATTGTTAACAATTCTTTTAGATAGTATTTCAGGTAGCTAAATACTTCTAATATGAGTTCTTTTCCAAGAGACTGAGATAGTATTTCAGTCCTTATATTTCAACAGGTTATGGGCCCCGGTGACGCTGGGAATTGACCTAAGACATCTGGAACTGAGCCACGGGTGGCACCCATTGATCACAGCCAAGCTGCAGTCTATTGGGACACAAGACATGATGAACCAAAGCCCAGCCAGCAATGTACTTGCAGGTGGTGCCCGCTCATGAAAATCAGCCATGACACGCACAACGTGCAAGGTTGTACTGTATGGTACAAGGACAAGGCATTTATTACACTTCGACTCACCATTTAAGAGGGAGTGAAGCACCACCGGCCAAAACGAGTCCGCTGGCGAACACATGTAACGACGACCGTTACGGCGATGTGCGGCCCCTTCCACTTACCACATGCAGCAGCCCAGACCTGACCCAAGAGACACGAAAGAACATGGGTGTCAAGGGAAACGTGGGAGATGGAGGAGGCTAGGTCGCAGACAATGCTTGCATTGGTGTTGAATAGGTTGCCGCAGGGCCTCACACTTCCTTGCTGGGATCGCCAAACAGGCCTGCTCAAGATGCCCGTAACTGGTTGCTGTACAGCTGGGCAGCGAGCACTAGAAGGCCCTTGTGCACAGGATCCGATAGGGAGGTGACGAGGTTGTCAAGGCCAAACTAATGTCACGAGGGAGGGCGCGCGAATGCAAGACCTCCAGGCGAGCGGCGACAGCATTGTGAGGACAGACATGGAACAAGAGGAGGATGACCGCTCGCGACGCGCCAGACGATCGTGCATGCGTACGAGTAACATGAGCGTAGACACGGCGGAACAAACCTACACGAGGGGTGGCACGCGGGCATGCAGGGGGGCAGCCCTTCTTCCCGAGGCGATGGAGACAGCGCAAGAGGCTCAGTGATCCAAGCTCCAAGCAATCATATCGAAGAGAATCGCCATTATGACATCTTCTGATCGCCACACCCGATTCTGCGCACTTGGGAACACTCTGACATGGGAGTGAACATACAAGACTTGGCAATAGATCCTGCGCAGGATCTTGCAGTACTGATTGCTCACCTTGACGCTCCATTGACTCTTGTTGAACCACCACACGAGTTTCTGATACATCTATGAACGAGCAGAAAACCAGCTGATACCTGCAGCTGTGACCATTCTTCACCGAGTGGAAGGTGCCCAGTGAAGTGAAGAGGCATCAAGACCGGATCCTCTCGATTTTCAAATGCAGTACACAGACTTGGATGGTGATATTATAGTCATGTCATCGGACAGCGACGTAACAGATGCGGTCAAGATTGCGAGGGATGTGCACACAGATCGTGTGGTGCTGATCATTTGAGGTGGAAAGGGATGGGATGAAACTGGTGCATCACATAGTGAAGTCAAGGCAAATGAAGTGTCAAAAATGGTATTGAAGGAGATGAAGGAGGTCGAGCAGGCCCAAGTAGTAGTGCCCGAAGTGACTGCCCCAGCACCACCACCACCACTGACCAAAGCACAGATGCCAATCATGGCGAGCGATGACATATTTGGCATTCCGCGGGATATGGTATTTCCCGCAAGCATCGGTGTATTGGCCATTGTCATTATTGGAATTTTCACGATCTCGAGGTTCAGTCAAGATTAGGGGAGTGGAGGTGTGCACATATCATGTGGCATTAGAGGATTGGTTAAGAGGAGGGGAGTGAAAATAAAGAGCAAGACGAGGATGCAGAGTGTAGAATACCACTGGATGGTGGTCAAGCACTATGAAAGAGCCAAAAAGATCCTTGGTGGACGAGTCACAAAGGGTGACTTCTAGTCTGTGTTCGACCATGCTCATCAAATATTACACAAAACATCTGGCATGGAACTTCATCATGAGATTATGCATGGAGAGGGATAAGGCAGCTGTGACCAGAGACAGTGCTCACACCCAGGATAGAGAGGGCAGAAGCGCAGATAAAGTTGGTCTAGTTTCTACATACAATGGTCCCTCAATAATAGGCCGCACGAAGCGCACGTGAACAACGGTTGTGCAAATGCTTAAAAAAAGATCAAACAAAAGAAGGGTGAAGGTGGATTATGTCTAACAACCATCTACAACATGACAGACCGACCTCCGGTTTGAGGGGGAGTTTTGGATATGATGTCGCCCCGAATGTCAGACTGAGTCCATCAAGACTATAAACTGAATATTGTACCACATGACAAATACAAGGGATCGCCGATTGAAACATTAACACGAAGAATACATGGATCGATAGGGAACAAGAGGCCACACATTGAGGAAGGGTTCACAGAAGAGGTGGAACAGGGAATCAGCGAGAATCTAAGAGAGAGGAAGGAGACTGCTCACCCATTGCCAAATGATTCCACAATCGAGACCATGTGGTTGAGGTGAACGAGCGCAAAACCGGCGTGAGCAGATCGTGACACATTGCGCACTACAGAGACCGAGCAAACGAGCGAGTCAGTGAGAATCCCAGACCCAAAACAAATGGCAAAACTTACCGCTATTGAGACGGAGGCTGCTGACCGCCACGCAGATACAAACTCGGAATGAAAGGCTGCCACGCATAATGCACATTGTCGAGGTGGAGCCATCAAGGCAGGCCACCGTACCATCCACAGGGGCTGCGAGACCTGTCGTAACATTGAGAGGACCGGATGCTGTGCAGAACCAGGTCGAGGCCAAAGACATTGAAGTCTTGAATCCATTGTACAGCCGGCCCAGCTTTAGCTTTAGCTCAGTATCGCCACCGCCATCGAACGAGACGATGGCAGATGATGCGGAACATCCAGATATGTGTCATGTGACAGAGTCACGCACATACAGGGACGCAACACCGATCTTCATTTGCGCAACAATAGCATCATATATCTACCTACAAAAAGTGAGAATGACATGAAGATAGTCTATGCATATGGGGAATTAAGTTGGCACGAGAATGTGCAAGGTGAGCGACCGACACAACTGCATACATCTACGGACACCTCCCTCACGACATGTTCACCCTTGACTCAACCATCGCAAATGACACCACCCCGAGTCCAACTTTAAACTAGATCGGAGTCTGTCATGACTATAAACTGAATATCATACAGTGGAGTCCGTCATGACTATAAACTGAAGAACTCAACTTGAGTCCGTCACAACTATAAACTGATGACACGACCTGAGTCCGTCATGACTATGAACTGATGAACTCGACCTGAGTCCGTCACAACTATAAACTGATGAACTTGACCTGAGTCCGTCACAACTATAAACTGATGGAATGAACCTGAGTCTGTCATGACTATAAACTGATGAAATAAACTGGAGTCTGTTATGACTATGAACTGGACCTGTCGAGTATGAGTCCGCTATGACTTTAAACTGGATTGGAGTCCGCTATGACTTTAAACTGGACAGGAGTCCGCTATGACTTTAAACTGGATCGGAGTCTGCTAAGACTTTAAACTGAGCATGGCCATTATAGGCAGTTATATGGACTGTTCATTAGATCACTTGGAATGACACCTGCTGGTTTAGACTCAGGGGGAGTGCTCAGAATTTGGTGTTCTGCCTGAACATTCAAACTACCGGGGATAGAACAGATGATTTGGACTGAGGGGGAGTGTTAAGGATTTGACATTCAGCCCAAACATCTCTTCTTCTGATCACTGGCAACCTGGACCTGATGGTGTTGGAGCAGGGGTATGGGTTTTATTCATTATTATCCCTGATATCTGCCTTTGATCAGAGTTTGAATTTTCCATTGTATTTTGCAGTTGTGTGACTCTGTGACCTCAGTTCTTTTCCAAGAGACTGAGGTATGAGTTCAAGTTTATTCTCATATTTCATACAATTGTTAACAATTCTTTTAGATAGTATTTCAGGTAGCTAAATACTTCTAATATGAGTTCTTTTCCAAGAGACTGAGATAGTATTTCAGTCCTTATATTTTAACAGCTGAGAGTGTCGGCCCAAGTAAGGGACTTCAGACAGGAGGAGGGAAGACTAGAGAATGTAAACCAAGTCAATATTCAGAGTGAAGAACTATCTACATACATTCGCTACTTTTATATGTTAAGAAGTGAGATGTGGAACAGGGTGACATAAGGAATGGAGAACAATAAGGTATGAAGAGTCATGTGGAGGTATTGTCCACAATGATCAAGAATAGAATAAGGAATGTAAACGAGAATAGAATAATAAGATATGGTGAGAATAGAATAATGGGAGAGTGGGTGAGAATATAACAATAGAAAATTGGCAGAACATAATACAATAGGGCCATGACCAAATAATAAGTGAATAGCAATTGTCCCGAAGGGAAATGGGTAAGGAAAAGGATGGGGGATGAAAGAATAATAAAGAATAGAGGGGATGGGGTAGGGAGAGTGAACCAAATGATGTGCCAAATGTACTGAGCTGAGATCACATACTAGTGAGGAATGACTTGTCACTGGTATGTGGGATTAAACAGTAAGGGTCATTCAGTCGGTACTGCTGAGTGAACCGGGGGTCAGTATTGTGGACTTGACAGTGGCTTGGTCACTTGCATGTGGGATTAGACTGATCATTTTGTCAGCACTGCCGAGATATCCAATACTCGGTATGTGTACTTGTATTAGGGAACTCTTACAGTAAGTAGTTGATAGATAAATACAAAAATAGCATGAAAAGACTAAAAGTACAAAAACAACAAGTTCTCTATTGTACAACCACCTTAGCTCAATATTATTAGCATTTGCTTGCTAATAGGCCTTATTTTCTTTCAAATCTTCCTCCTCAAGGCCTTTCCAACCTTTCTGGTGCCTCATAATACTACCTAATACTTCCATTATCCCTAATTCAACTTCTATTAATCACCACCAAAGGTTTGGCCTGAAATTCCAGCTCCGCTCTCCAGATAATCGGGCTGTAACCAGATTCAAGCCCAGAGCCAAGTTGCCGGTGTCTCCATAGAAACACACCAAATATTAGCCTGAGACAGCCCTATCTCATACAAATATTATGGTGAGACACCAGAGTGTCTCAGCACTGTCTCTGCCCTTAATCACATGCTCAAAACTGGTCTACAATGCCCTTTTTAATTACTAAATAAGGAAAGTAGCTCAAATTAGATCCAGGAACTTCTACAAGGTTCCAGCACCTTCCATGTGTGAAAACATAAGAGCTGAAATACTATCTCAGTCTCTTGGAAAAGAGCTCATATTAGAAGTATTTAGCTACCTGAAATACTATCTAAAAGAATTGTTAACAATTGTATGAAATATGAGAATAAACTTGAACTTATACCTTATTCTTTTGGAAAAGAGCTGAGGTCACAGAGTCATACAACTGCAAAATACAATGGCAAATTCAAACTCCGATCACAGGCAGATATCAGGGATAATAATAAATAAAACCCATACCCCTGCTCCAATACCATCCAGTCCAGGTTGTCAGTGATCAGAAGAAGAGATGTTTGGGCTGAATGTCAAATCCTTAACATCATGACCTTCTGTGCACAGACCACCAGTTTCTGGAAAACTTTCCCTATTAGGAAGGTGTAGAATTACATGCTTAGCTTACTAATCAGCCTGTAAATTAGTATAAAAGGAGGCCTTCCTACCTCCTTTGAAGCAATCAATTCATCTTATCTCCTTACACTTGCCAGTATAACATTGTGACTCAGTACTCTTAGTCAGCAGTTGATAGTCCAGCTCCTAGGTTTACATAATAGTAATACTGTTGATTGTCTGGTATTATTGTTATTTCTCATATATTGATACCGTTGATTGTCCGGTATTAGTATTAGATTCAGCATAAGTAGTTGATTGTCCTGCTTAGTAAAACTGATTCTACAGAGTGAGATTGTTCTGTTGATTGTCTAGTTCAATTACATCTCTACCCCTGAGGGTTTCTAATCAGTCGATTGTCCTGATTAAAGACTCTTTTGTCTGCAGAGATTACTTTACTGTAATTTCTTTCTCAGCCTCACCCTCATTTTAGAGTGCATTGACTGAGTAATCCATTCAGTCCACTTACTTCCTCTTTCCTCTAAGTGCATTCCCTTTCATTGGAATATCTCTGGACCCCTAAGTGTCCTGAACCTACAGACTTTGATAGTCTCATTCATTGCTGCTAAAAAATGTATCACTTTCTTATCATATTAGCTTGCTAGAGTTCTTACACAGTTTGTGACCAAGGTACAAATATTAAATTATTTCTGGAGTTGTGCTGCAGCAGGGTTTGAAACTCTTCTTCGTCTCGCTTCACTTCACACAGTGCTTGACTGAAGTGTTATATCTTTAACACCAAGGTCTTGTCTAGGTTCCAAAACAACTTGACATATAATGGTGAAGTGAAAAATACAAATACTGAAAAACAGATGCATGAGCATGTGGAGTATGATATTAGGATCCACTACACCATCATGCTGGGGTATGATTTTATTACCCTGCATTTGTGCTTTGCACTTGCACTTCTGTTTTTCTTTTGCACTTTTCTCCTTTACATTTGTATTCTATGGTGCTTAAAATTAAGCACCCATACAAAGCACAAATGTGCACCTTTGGGCTTTGTCTTTATCATATATATTGACAAGCCCCAAAGCTCTTGTTACTGGGTATGTCAGTTAAGAGTCTTTATACTGTAATTGGTCCTTGGGAGAAATTGGACACATAGAGCTGAGGATTATCTCTAGAAATTATTGAGTCTGTGATTCCATAGTAATCTTCTAGGCCCTTGTTGGAGTGGATAATCTTTTCCACAGAGACTGTAGGGTGTATATATGCACCTCACCCCTGAGAGGTCAATCTGTAATATATTCTCGTTTATTATTGTTTTTGGTGTCAGCCTGTGCGCAATTTAATTTCAAAAATTTTGATATATTATTTGTATTTTTACCCTCAAAACTGAGGGAGCTATTCTCTATTTACTGTGTACACTACTGAAGCACACTTGCTCCCATATGATGCGACATGTGTGGCCAGCTCTCTGGGAAGGGACCAGTAGTTTGGCTCCATACTAAGTGGTAGCTTAGGGGCCAGCTCAGGGATATATGCAGGTGAAACACCACCTGGATATGCCCTCCTCCTCAGTGGTTGACACACAATGAGAAGGTAAGCCTAATGTATAAAATAGTGTATTTTAGCAACTCATTTTCTTTGTTTTTCTTTGTAGAATAATTATTTAGGTATAATTCTCAAATAAAATTAGTTGTTGACACACTGAGGAGAATAATTATTTAGATTGCTCAATTAAATTCTCTGAACTACTGTGCAAGTTGCTCATAATCCTACAGAGACATGTCCAGAATTTCCTGGAAAGAATACATTGACAGGGACTAAGACCGCTGACTGCTGATTTGGATGGCACATATTTTTTGAGATGCTCTGACATTGGAAACAAGAATCCTGCCTCTGACTTGTTTTCTGAGGTTTTTGGCACATCTGTGGGCCTTGAACTTGGCAAGAAGTGATGGCAGGTTAGGAATGGTCCTAATTTTGAATATATGCCTGTCATCTCCTTGTAGAGTAGCCACAATAGAATTCTGTATAATAGTATGTCTCCCTGAATTCCCAAACAATAGATAAGTGGAGGATTCCTCTCTGACAATGGATATGGAATATTGATCTGCAAAGTCATTTGCTAGAATTGCTGGTGTGGACATCCCTTTAACCACATAGGCTTCCACATCAATTTGAACTGGTCCAGCATCAATTTCAAAGATGGTGGGTAGATTCACATATCCAGAGATTTTTGATGTCCCAGAATCAGATTGACCTTCTGTCTAGTCTTGGAGTTTAAGACTGGTTTTGATAGGTCTTTTCTTGAAAGGAGAGGTTTGGATCTTGTATGCTGATCTGGTTCAGAAGTTGTCAGGGGACGACCCTCTTTAAACTCCAGTCCAACTCCGAGGTTCCATTACAAACCCCGAC
>QLPI01005981.1:0-36133 GCA_003314275.1 Chroogomphus rutilus | reverse complement strand
CCGCACGACTCTATTTGACACACGTATGGAAATTACATGGACTTCCAAAACAAGTGGTCTCGCACCGAGGTCCTCAGTTCGTCTCGGAGTTCACTCATGAACTCTATCGACTCCTGGGTATCAGGCTCGCAGCAACAACAGCCTACCACCCACAAGGAGATGGACAGATGGAACGTGTCAACCAAGAGTTAGAGCAATACCTCCGAGTCTTTGTTAACGAACGACAGGATGACTGGGACGAGCTCTTACCAATGGCCGAATTCCAGTACAATAACCACGTACACTCTGCCACGCAACAAACTCCCTTCATGTTAGACACGGGACGTCACCCGCGAATGGGCTTTGAACCACAACAGCCGAGGTCACAAACAGAGACGGTAAATGAGTTCAAAGAGCGAATGGAGCAGTCGCTAGAGGAAGCAAAATCGGCACTGGCAAAAGCAAAAGACGATATGGCACGATATTACAACCAACGCCGAACTCCAGCCCCAGAGTACCAAGCAGGAGACCGAGTGTACCTGGATGCCTCGGACATCCGAACAAAGAGACCCTCGCAGAAACTGAGCCACCGATACTTAGGACCTTACACCATTCAACAAAAGGTGGGTAAACATGCCTATAGACTCCACCTCCCACAGTCCCTATCTCGTCTCCACCCTGTCTTCAATGTGGTGAAGCTCCTTCCAGCCCCCGAAGATCCGATCCAAGGGCGGAAGTCCGAACCACCTCCACCACCGGAACTAATAGAAGGAGAGGAACATTATGAGGTAGAAAAGGTGTTGGATAGTCGCTTGATGCGAGGAGGGCTCTACTTCTTGGTCAAATGGCAGGGGTATGGATATGAGGAAAATACATGGGTGAAGGAAGGGGACATGAATGTGCCCACTAAAATTCAAGAGTTCTACCTACAACACCCAGGAGCACCTTGGAGGATCCGAACCATGGCCTTCGAATCCCTATTATTCCATGCCACGAGGACGCAACACTCTAGAAGGGGGGGTGATGTCAGGGGACGACCCTCTTTAAACTCCGGTCCAACTCCGAAGTCCCATTACAAACTCCAGTCAACTCCGAGGCCTGATACAGGTCCGAAGTCCTACTTCGAACTCCGACCAACTCCAAGGCTAAGAAGCCCAGAAACCACCGAGTGGAGACAGACAAGGTCTTAACACATGATGACTAGAACTCGGAGCAAACACCCGAGCCTCGGACTTAGTACCAGGAGGTTGGCTCTACAAACTCCGATGTATTGATTTGTAAGCTAGTGCACAGACCACCCATATAAAGGGTATAAAAGGGGCTCACCAGCAGCGGGATCCTTAGACTTTCCTCTTTGGATTCCCCCTGCTTAGGTGAGGACTCCACATGTATTTAAGTAGTAGATAATTAAACACTTTGGATTCCCCCTGCTTAGCTCGCCTCCGAGATATACCTCGGGGCTGTAAGAGGGTTGCCCTTACAAGCACACACTATAAGACCAAGGACCTAGGCAACCTGAACTGGTTATTAAGTCTCGAAGTGTCCAGGAATCGAAACCAAAGGACTATCACCTTTAGTCAGAGTGTGTACATCCAGAAGATTGTGGAATGCTTCAACCTACAGGATGCTCAACTGCTTGCAATCTGTCAAGTACACGTACCGAGGACCCGATAACTCGGCGGTACCGACTAAAATACTCCATTAGTAACCAAGCACGAACCATTCAATGAGTTGTTCTCGGCCAGATGCACATATCGGTCACACCCCTCATTCCTACGCCCACTCCTCACTCCTCGGTCCGCCTCACCTCGGCACTTCCTGCCCTTGTGTTATCTTCGGTTATGGCCTTGTTTTACAATCGGGCATCTCCTATTGTGCTAGGGCATATCCTATTATTCTGTCCTTTATTGTTCTATTTCCACCCTACATCTCTTATTCTAATTTTACTCGTTGTGGACAATAACCACATGTTTTGCATACCTTGTTGCCCCACATTCCTTATTCCACATGTCGCTTCTTAACCTATATAAGTAGGACATGCATGTACATACTTCTTCATTCTGGGTATCGACTAGGCTTAGGCCCTTCTACCTTCTTCTCTCCTGTTAAGTCCTCGACTCAGGCCAGCATCCTCAGCATCCCCCTGAGTATCTGTCTGTTGCAAATACAGTGGCACGCATGGCAAGTAGGGCGCAACGCACAAGTATGTTGAAGCCAATGCCACTACTCTTGGCCTGCAGGACTTGGCCATAGTCCGCCCGACCTTTCGACAACACCCTTCGGCAGTACCAAAGTCTGTCAGTATCCGACTCCTGACACAATCCCAATGAACCCTGGTGACATCTTATCTGTCAAGGATTGTCCTAGCATCCCTCAAGAAATAGAGAAGATGAAGCATGTACCGTACAAGGAGGCTATTGGCTCGCTAATGTACGTGGCCATAGGTTCCAGGCTGGACATTGCTTATGAAGTGTCATATTTATCCCGCTTCATGCAGAACCCCAGACACACCCATTGGGAAGCTGTAAAATGGGTCATAAGATACCTGAAGGGCACAAAAGAAGCTAAGCTCACCATAGGAGCAGGTGGTCTTGGTTGAATATATTAAATGATTTAATATCTTAGACTTTAGGGTAGGCAAATAGATATGAGGGGAGAATAGAGGTCTTAGTGTTTAGTCTATGTTCTAGCTTTAGATAAAAGGCTTTTTGTTTTCGACTTGTTGTAAAAGTTTATTGCAATTTATTGGGAGTGAAGTTTATGCTACTCTAAACATTCTAGTTATATAGTAAGTGTAGTGTCTACTCAACGCTGCGTATGCCTGTGCACGCCCCTCCTAGAGGCACGTGTGGTTCCCATCAATGACGCGTGATAGGTGACTGACGCGTGTGACTGTAACGTGTTCATAACTTGTGGCCGCTGCACGGGTGGCTCAATACACGGGATAGATAATACACATGCCTACCTGGTTCCAACAGGTGGGACATTTGAGTGGGCACTTGAAGATAGGCAGGACCGGTATGGGTTGGAAGGTTTTAGCGATGCTGATGGAAGTTCACAGGAGCACCAACATGCGATATCCGGCTATGTTTTCACCATAGATGGGGGAGCCATAAGTTGGAATTCAAGGAAGCAATCCCTTGTCTCTTTGTCAATGACTGAGTCTGAGTATGTTGCCATTACGCATGCGAGCAAGGAATCCCTCTGGATCAGAGCTTTCATCAGTGATGTATTCCACCCTCTCACACAGCCCAGCTTACTTTATTGTGACAACACTTTAGCCATCGCCATAGCTCAGAATAACAAATACCATGCTCGCACAAAACACATTGATATCCACTATCACTTTATCCAGGAGGCCATCAGCCATGGGCATATTGATCTTCATTACTGCCCCACTCAAGACATGGTGGCAGACATCTTCACAAAGGTACTCCCAAGGCCCATATTCGAACGACTCAGAACATTGCTTGGTGTAATGTTGAATTGAGGGGGAGTGTTGAATATAAATGGTATATTTTGGGTCAATTCTACATTCACTTATTCTATGGTATACATATGTAGATACTTGCATTGCTAGGAGACACAGTGGGGTTGGGAATAGGTGCCCAGGGTACACATAGGAGTGGGGCGGCACTAGTTTGTTCTCCTCAGTGTCTGTCTACACTGAGGAGGTAAGAGTGCCACCCCATTATACTATACTAGACAAACTGATTAGCTTGTAGTCTAATTTTGTCTAGGTAATGCATATCTCAGTGTCTGTCTACACTGAGGAGTCTAATTTTGTCTATTTGCATAACTTACATTTGTGCCATGTTGTCCATAATATTAACAGTCTCCTTCGTCCAGCTCATCAGGTGCCTGCAGCTCAAACTCCAATGTTTGCTGGGGTCTAGGCACATGTAGGCACTTTCTTTGAGCAGGATCAGGTATGTCTTGTCTTATTCCATAGTATAAGACATCTTCTTATGCAGTGCTGCATCAAAAAGTTGGTCGGCCCTCAGTTTTCATAAGTAGACATGTTGTGCAGCCACGTATTTTACATTGAATCTTTCTAACTCAATGAGATTTTTTAGGACTCGTTGGAAAGTAAGGAGCAACTTGATTGTTAAGAGAAGGCCAGTAAGTTCCCTTGTCCACTGCCATAATGTCCCAGTAAAAGGCTAAAAAGTTCTCTACATCTTCCCTACAGGCTGTGCAAAGGACTTCGACTTGTGGAAGGGTCCAAGCCACTTCGATAGGCCATTGGTCCAGGAGCTGAGGAACCTGAGACGGTTTGATGGATAATTGCTTCATGGTAAGTCATCTCTGTTCTTCGATTTCCTTGAGCTCATTGAGCAGTAACCAATATCTCCAAGGATCCATTCTATAGCCAATTTCATCTTGGTAGAAGAGCTTGACAACTCTTGGGGGTAACAATTTGTCAAGTAAGTACAGCTCGTCTTTGAACTATCAGCACGTGGGGAGAGAGTCCTGTACCCTGGTACATCTTCTCTGTCCAAATACATCTCAGCTATACAGAGAAGTTCATTTCTTCTCATTCAGGCTTTCTCATTTCTTCTGACCTCCTGTCTTCTTCCAGCCATTAGTAACTCAACTTTGGGTTGTTCAGCTAGAGTGGGGAGTTGAATAGGTGATCCAGAAGAGAGAGGTTCTAGACCATGCCAGGGTAATGGTACATCTAGATATGCTTCTGGTGACATTGCATGCCATTTAACCAGTGGTATCATACTTCTCATGGGTGTAGTTCTTCCACTAGGTGTGGAGTGGAAGATGGGGGTTTCCTGTATGGTAGAGGACATGCTGAAGGGAAACTTGAGTCCTTCACAAGGGTTGTAGACTTCAAGTCATGGATTGGGTCGGTCTGGAGTAGGGTATGGGTTCAGGTAGTGAGGAGGTGTAGGTGGTGTAGTACTATGTATGGGTCTTTGAATATAACCTTCCTCTGTCAAATCCTTGAGTGATTTATCGAGTGAAAGGGAAGCTAGTCCAAGCACTGAACTAGTTATTGATTTCATGATGAAGACTAAACAAGAGTAATTGATCAAGTGATAAACCTGTCAATTCCCAGAGCATCCACCACTGTTTTGGAACTGTGAGCTGGTAACCCAAGAGCCATGACAAAACTTTGGTGTGAAGAAAGTTCAATCAAGTTCTCCGATAAGACAACAGCAAGCTAATACCTTTCTGGGTTGATGTCCAAAAAGAATTGTTTAGAGGGGGCCTTGGCAGGTGACTTGTCAATTACATGTAGGAATAATAGTTTATGTTTGTGAACTATCATTCTACCCTTGCCTAGGATTATTTCCACAGATGTTCTATAAAATCTAGTTTAGTTCTTTTATGATGTTTTTACGTTCCTTTTATATTTTGTCCAAGAATCTTTCCACTTCAGCAGTGGAAGGGTTTGGGGTTTATTCTCTGAGTGACCTCTGTCAACACTACAACTGGCCTGCAGGACTTGGCCGGTTCCTGACCATACCTTCAGCATTACTGAGGCCTGACACACTGTACATGTGCATGTGTGGCACATGAGTATTGTATGCAAACCTGTTTTGGAACCATGAGCTAGTAACTGAGAGCTGTGACAAAACTTTGGTGTAAAGAAAGTCTAATCAAGTTCTCCGACAAGATGACAGCAATTTAATGCCTGTCTGGGTTGATGTCCAAAACGAATTGTTTAGAGGGGGCCTTGGCAGGTGACTTGTCAATTACATGTAGGAATAATAGTTTATGTTCGTGAACTATTATTCTACCCTTGCCTAGGATTATTTCCACATATATTCTATAAAATCTAGTTTAGTTCTTTTATGATGTTTTTACATACCTTTTATATTTTGGCCAAGAAACCTTCTACCGCATAGAAGGGTCGAGATTTATTCTGCAAACAAACCTCTGTTGATAAGTCTTAGTGGTCAGCGACCTACTTAAGAGAGTGCTGGCAGCACTAGATAATCCGGAGGATTATGGGTGAAGATAAGCTTGATTTTATGCTACAGAACTAGTCTCTATTTATACTAATTCTATGCTAATTATGTAACTCCCCAATAAGGCAAGGCTTTCCTGAAATTAGTAGAAGGGTGTGGAAAGGAATGGAAAGTCCTAGAAACCTGTGGCAGTTACGAGTCACCCTGTAGTCACTAATGAATCACCCTATAGTTATTAATGAGTCACCCCATAGTCATTAATGTGTCATATTCCCATGGCTGGTGGTCTCGTGACTGGTCAAGTCATGAAGTATTAATAGTAAATAAGCTGAGCTTCTAGGCTGACCTTATGTGTAATAATTATTAAATAAACCCAGGAATTTGTTGTACAATCAGTCTTGATCTAGCAATTTGGTGCCATTTTCCATGTGTAAGTGTTTGACACCAGGCTGTGGGTCCTTGTGGGTCCCAAATAGAAATAAGCGAAAAGTATAAGTGTTTTTGGTGGATTTCCTTAGGCTTGAAGTGCTTGATGGTTTAAGAGTTAATTACTTTGAGTAATTCACTCATAAATGGCCAGCCAAAATTATTATATTTTTGGTAGTCACTTTAGACTGATTTTTGGATTATTTTCTGAGTGAGACAGGTTTGGAATCCTTTAAGCTTATCCCTGATCTGATGGCCCTTCCTATCTTTTAGAGAATTTCCCATTCCCCAACAATCGAGGAGCATGTAACATTCAAGTTGAAGCCAAGTCTCTAAGACTTCGAACACACGACTTTGGACTGACTTACATCAGCTTGGACCTGATGTGACCTCGGACTTAACAATATGTTGAATCACTGTAAAATACTCAGTACTCTTGATATTGAATATATTCACTTAGCTTGTTGATAGTGAAGTAATGTACTATTTATTTACCAGTATTAGATAGTCCAATACTCTACCATTGACCCTTCTATAAGGGCAACCTAAGCAGATGCTCTACCATAAGTGTTTTGGAACTGTAAGCTGGTAACCTGAGAGCTGTGACAAAACTTTGGTGTGAAGAAAGCCTAGGCAAGTTCTCTGATAAGATGACAGCAAGCTAATGCCTATCCGGGTTGATGTCCAAAAAGAATTGTTTAGAGGGGGCCTTGGCAGGTGACTTGTCAATTACATGTAGGAATAATAGTTTATGTTTGTGAACTATTATTCTACCCTTGCCTAGTATTATTTCCACAGATGTTCTATAAAATCTAGTTTAGTACTTTTATGATGTTTTTGTGTACCTTTTATATTTTAGCCAAGAAACTTTCCACTTCTGTAGAAGCGCTTGAGATGTACTCTCCGAGTAACCTCTGTCAATAGTCTTAGTGGTTGGTGACCTACTTAAGAGAGTGCTGGCAGCACTAGATAATCCAGTGGATTATGGGTCAAGATAAGATTGATTACTTTTACACTACAGAACTAGTCTATATATATACTAGTTCTAAGCTGATTATATAACTCCTGAATAAGGCAAAACCTTCTAGAAATTAGTGAGAAGCTTATGGAAAGGGATGGAAGGTCCTGGAATCCCCTGGAAGTCACAGTGTCACTGTCAGGGTTTGGGTACTGATGGACTTTGGTACTGCCGAGGGGTGTCAGGCAGACAATGGCCAAGTCCTGCAGGCCAAGAGTAGTGGCATCGGCTTCAACATACTTGTGTGTTGTGCCCTACTTGCCATGCGTGCCACCGATTTTCAACAGACAGGTACTCGGGAGGATGCTGGTGATACCAGCCCAAGTCGAGGACTTCAACAGAGGGAAAGAGGGTAGAAGGGCCTAAGCCTAGTCGATACCCAGAATGAGGAAATATGTACATGCATGTCCTACTTATATAGGTTAAGAAGTGACATGTGGAATAAGGAATGTGGAACAACAAAGTATGCAGAGCATGCGGTTATTGTCCACAATGAGTAAAATTAGAACAAGGAATGTAAACCGGGATAAAACAATAAACAATAGAATAATAGGGAATGGGTCAAGGACAGGACAATAGAGAGTGCATGACTATAAAACAAGGGTTGCACACAAAGATAGAACAAGGACAGGAAGTCCCAAGGTAAAGCAGATCGAGGAATGGGCAGATGGTGTGGTGGATGTGCCCAGCCGAGAACGGCATACCAAGTGACGTGCATGCGGTGTGGACACCCGTACATGGACGTAGAATGGCTGTTTGGTCAGCACTGCTGAATAACTGGAACCTTGGTATGTGTACTTGACAGTCACCCTGTCAAGTCCATGTACCGAGGTCCTGGATACTCGCCAGTGCCGACCAAGCAACCATCCCACATCCACGTACAAGTGTCCATGCCGCATGCATGTCACTTGATACCATGTTCTCGGTTCAGCACATCCGTCATACCATCCGCACGTTTCTCGAATCCGCCCCACCTCGGTACTTCCTACCCCTTGTGTTATCCGCGGTTACAGTCATTGTTTTATACTCGGCCACTCCCTATTGTCCCATTTCGAGTCACAATTCTATTATCTTGCCCTTTATTGTTCTATCCCCGCTTTGCATTCCTTGTTCTAATTTTGTTTGTTGTGGACAACGACCACATGTTCTGCATATCTTGTTGTCCCACATTCCTTATTCCACATTTCGCTTCTTAACCTATATAAGTAGGACATGGATGTACATACTTCCTCATTCTGGGTATCGACTAGGCTTAGGCCCTTCTACCTTCTTCTCTTCTGTTAAGTCCTCGACTCGGGCCGGCATCTTCAACATCCCCCTGAGTATCTGTCTGTTGCAAATACAGTGGCACGCATGGCAAGTAGGGCGCAACGCACAAGTACGTTGAAGCCAACGCCACTACTCTTGGCCTGCAGGACTTGGCCATAGTCCGCCCGACCTTTTGACAACACCCCTCGGCAGTACCGAAGTCCGTCAGTATCCAACTCCCGACACACCCTTGTAGTCACTAATGACAAAAGAAAAGAAAAGTTCCCACAGCTTGTAGTTTTGTGACTAGTCAGGTCACAAAATATTATTAGTATATGAGCCATGCTTCTGGGCTGACATTTATGTAATAGCTATTATATAAGCCCAGGAATTTGTTGTACAAGTTGATCTGAGAACTTGACCCAGGAATTTGGTGCCATTTTCCATGTATTAAGTAATAGACACCCAGTTATGGTTCCTTGTGGGTCCAAATAGAAATAGACGAAAAAGATATGTTTTTGAGGATTTGCCTTGGACTTGAGGTTTGATATTTAAGAGTTAATTACCTTGATTAATTCACTCTTAAATGGCCAGCCAAAATTGTATTATTTTTTGGTAGTCATTTTAGCACTGATTTTATGGCTGACTTTCTTTAGATGAGCGGTTTGGATCTTGTATGCTGATCCAGTTCAGAAGTCTTGTAGAAATATACTGGAGAATTCCCAGTTCTCCAACAATAAGGCGGCATACTGGCAAAGGAGGATCCAAAGTATTAGTATAATATCTATCTATGCTAGCATACCTTGAGAAGGGGGATCCAAAGAGAAAACTGTAAGGAATCCCTTTGCCCCCTAACTACAGCTACATATGTGTTGTGGCGATAGTGATCCATTCATCTTGGTCATAGTGCTCCATGTCATTTGGACATGGAACTGGGGAACCAGGGATATTGGCAATTGCTGATGATATGAGTGATGGCCACAAATGATTCCTGCTAATGGCAACCACCACTTGTAGCACCCATTTGGTACATGGTTCAATCATGGTGGTCAGGGGGGTGCCAAATGAATCTTGGTCGGTAGACATGCTCCTCAGTTAGAGATGTTTGGTCAGGGCCTGTTTTCAGGGGATCCCTTGATACCTCCTTCCAATTATGGCTATCTAAGTGCCAGGTTCTGCACCTGGCACTGACAGTAAAGTGATCGATCTCAACCATGTTCCAAATCAGACTCCAATGGTGCTCATTCCATATCACCTTCACTGTTACCACATCATACAGCCAACCATTCTATTCAGCCTACCGATCATCAGACTCCTAATTTGTCATCATGTCTTCTTCAGAGCTCATTCCCATGCAATGCTACAACACCCAGGACACATGCATCCAGGCAGAACCATTAACATATCATTATCTTCGTGTACCCCCACCAGCATATTTCTCACTCAGAAGATGATCCCATCCAATCTACACTCAGTCATATGTGATAGGAGATGCAGTCTATTTCTCAGAAGTCAAGAACCATACATATTTCTTGGAATGATGTCTAGACCAGCATATCGTGATAGGAGTAGAGTGGAATATGAGGCAGAGTTCAGGGGATTATCCTGCCCACTCCATTCGACTCACTCTTAAACACAAAATGAGAGTGCACGACTGTATACCCATTAGTCCTCCTACTCCCAGACCCCTATCCTTGGATTGGATACTGGAGAAATTGCGGAAGATATGTTGCCTGTGACCTAGAAATACTCCGAGATGACTCAGTCCCCTGACTCATCCTAAGGCCCCTCAGGAGTAGTGGACAAGGTTGTTAGACATTTATTGGTGGACTTCCTTATTGTTTCTTTTATATGTTTCCTCTTTTCTTGGCATGACTCAGACCTGTTTCCTATTCTGTTAGTCTTTTCTCGTTGTTACTCATCATCCTTACCTTTTTGGTTAGTCTCCCCCTATCATAGCCCCTAGCCCCTATTTGTGCAGCCTCAATGCTGTATCATTTCTCCAGAGTTTCTCCATAGTTTCCTCTTTTGTATACTTTGTTCTTGTGGTTTTTCATTCAACTGACATAGCCAACCTCTCACATCATTTCGCATCATTGCTTGGTTTTTGTATATAAAGGCCTCTGGCTCACCTCTGTAATAACAAGTTCACAAGTTAAAGCCCCAAGTCCAGTCAACAAGTCCAAGTCAAGGCTAGTCTAGAAATGTCTAGACTATTGTATTCAAGTCCAAAGTCAAAGTCCAAGTATTAGTCAGCATGACACATTCACATCTCAGGTCACGTCCCTGTCACATCACACCATATTTCGTTCACATTCTATTTTCGTTCATATATAGCCAAGTCACAGAACCTATTCCAACTGTGCCGAACAACTGCGCTAGATCCTGCCAGAGAAAAGGACCGGTGTGTGCAGGCTTTTAGGTATTAATTACCTAGAGCAATTCTACAGCGCTTGTTTAAAATCGAGACAAGATAGTCACAGGAATTGAAATAGAGTCCAATAAAAGGGGGCCAACTGATGGAAAAATGGAGGAGCATTGTATTGATAGTATAAAGAGGTTAGATTGATATTAAGCCATCTCTTAACTCATCTCAGCTCTACTTCAGTGTGAAAGCCACCTGGAATATACATATATGTACCTATATGCACCCTTGGTTTACTAGCTTCCTATCTGGATATCCTCCTATTTAGCATGCTTTTCTCCTATAGTCCCAGTGTAGAAATCCCCTATCTATTACCCTGAATCTAATCTGCCACCCCAAACAACAAAACAATGGCACCCAGTCTATTAGCATATCCTTGTCAGGCTGGCATGACCTGGCCAGCTACCAACATTATAATAACACTTTGCTTTTCATGCTTCAGGTTCATCTGTATGTATATTACTATCCTTAAAGTTCTTTTCCCCCAAACTCTTTATGAACATTAATCCTCACTATGAAGTCGATTATGTCTTATTCTCTCCTGTACTACATGTCTTACTGAGTTTCTTTTAAGTAAAACAGCAACTCTTGGTATGACATTCTCTGTTTAAAAGTTTGAAATATATTTGTCTTGATGTTTTCTGTGTACTTACAGAGTTTTATTGTTTTACTATACACTTTCAGGCTCTTAGTTTTGTCATAAAAATGGTGGATATCACTGGTGATATCCTAACACTATGCCACATGCTATACAACAAGCCAGACTTTAGGGAGGTCAAATTGTGCTTAGAGATTGTCTGAAAAGCATGCATGGGGATATGAGGCCATATGTCTGCTAAAGTTCTACTGTGAACTCATTTATGTCAAGCAGTGCTGGGGCAATACCAAGATAATTTTCTGATACTACCCTCCCTCTCTAAAAGAGGCAGAACTTGTAGCTAATATGCTGTTAACTTCAGAGTCAGTCCCTCTTGAACGGATTTGGCGGTATGGTATTTATCTGATGAGATCTTACAGGAGCACATTTTTCATGACCATCAGATTTGCGGTGCAATCGGCTAGATTTCCAGATGATTACCACAGAGGTTTGACCAGAAAGCAAGGTGCCTGGGCTTCCAAAAAATATCTTTCCAGATGGTTACCACAGAGGTTTGACCATAAAACCAGGTGCTTGGGCTTCCAAAAAATGTTGGGGTCATCTTACATTGCTGGAAGGCATTATGGAAGACTTTGACAATTCCCCATTATTATAATATTACTGTTTTTACATGTTTTTTGATGTCAAAGGAGTGTTACGGGTGCTTGATACGTGTGACACCGCCCACTAGTAGCACCTGATCTGAGATGTTATTTTCTGCTTCTGAGTCACCGTTTACTAACTGTTGGAAATAACGACGTCGCAATGTGACAGACCGTGTCACCCTGCATATCATACTTATTATTTGCCTCAAATAGCTTTTTGCGCAGTTGCAAAGGAATCCGTTTTTGCTTTCCTTTTTAGAGAGTCCATTGTTCTGAAGTACTATATAGTAGCAACATTGATTCCCATCTTCCTCAGTTGTTTGCTGTTCAAACACTGAGGTAAGATATTTAACTAGCTATTCTATATTATTTTTTGCTTACCTATACACTCCTGTAGATTGTCCGTATAGGTAAATTATATATACAGTTGTTTGCCGTTCAAACACGGAGATTGTCCGTATAGTCATTTAATTCTTACACTAACAAGTGATTCCAAACCACGATCCATAAACACCATATATATAGCCATTTAGCCCGCATGGAACATCCTCCAAATCGCTGTCTTAACTGCTGTGTCCACGCACGGGGATGGATCCCTCATCTTCACGACCATGTGCACTCTGCACCATGTTCTGGCATCTTTCCTCAAAAAAATCAGTCGCTGATGCTTTGTGCACGGCGCCAGATCATCTATCACTTACCACTGATACGACCCAGGTTCCCAGCGGCCAAAAGCAACCTTGCAGAAACAGGCAATTCTACTCTCTCATGTGAATTGTGGTAAAAGCTGCTGATGCTGGTTGAAGGGAATCATGGTAGATGTTGTGGTTGGCTTTCACTGTCCAATTCTGAGAGTGATGCGCATTCCCCGTGCATCTGTGCTGTAGAACCATCCACAAACAAGCTACTATGTGTTCCACCTTCATTGTGCAGCATGAGAGATCATCCTTGACATGTAATAGTCCCGGCTGAACGTAGGAATCAATTCACGATGATTCCTACATTCAGCAGGAATTATCCGATGTCAAGTATATCCTCTCAGAGGTTGTCATATCCACAAGGTTGTAAGAGTGAACTGGTTTGAAGCAGCGACCGACCTGTTGTCTGGTTTACCTAGGGACGACGGATGATGAGTGGGAAGGGGGAGGATGAGATCAAGTAATGATGAATGACTTAGAACTCTGTTGGCTCATATATACGGGGGAAGAAGCCACGTAATAAACATTTCAAAATTTTAAGGTTCAGGGACGGGGTGTGATTCACCCATGCACCATTGAATGACATCAGGTACCTTTTATATGAACTGAGCTTCTCCAATAACACAGCGCAACGATAATAAGAAGTTTCGGACCCGACTCAAGAGGAAGTTTTCGCCCCCTTTGTTCAAGAAGGGCAGACCGGAGCCGGCGTATCTCAAGTGAGCCACAAACGAAGTCACTGCTTCGACTTCCATTATATGATACTATCGTTCTCAACTACACTACGGGTTTGGAGTGAGGCTGCTCCTGTCCTTCCTGACTGTGTCAAACGTATCAAACGTACTTGCTGAATAGGATCAACCAATCATGAGGGAGTGATGGGGGGTATCTAGAAGGGGTATGTAGAAGAAGGTCTTCTCGAACGCTGTCAAACCAACTGAACATTCACTTGATGTCGATTCTATCCTTAGGTCTTGGCGTGAGAATCGTGGGGAAACTTGTCGCATTTTGCCGGTATTTTCCTGTCTGTTTTGTGAGCTGATCAGCCCCTTGCCTCAGCCACTTGCTTAACGTCAATGAAAGCATGCTGCTGCAGGCTTTGGACTTCTTCAAAAACGAGAGCGTGTCACTTATCAATAGCTTACTATGCATGGCTGACGCTATAAAGGCTGAAATATCGTCCGAATATATTGGGCTGAAGCCAAAACTTCTCATGTGCCCAGCGCTTCTATGTCGTTAAGGCAACTATGACAAATCCCGATCAAAAGCACTATCAGATCTTCAAGTTCGCTTGTCTGGGCGTTCGTTTTGCGGAACAAACAACGACAATCTCCAGCACGGCGGGGGGAAACTTTATTTAAAGTTTCCCCCCACCATTTCAACACTCTTCCCTGAACCACCATCACCCCTAGCCCACTTCCTCACTGTTTTACCTAGCTTTATCATGAGCTCCATCTGGCACACCCCTCAGACTGCCATCGTAGATCCTCACTGGGTCCACTCTTCAGCGTTGATGAATGGATTTGGTGAAGTTCTTTTTCGCAGACTCGTCGACAAACCGTCTTCCGTCGACCTCGTCGAACTCTTCGCACTGGACACCAACTCGAATGCGTTGGCGTCGTACTTGTTACAAGCATTGACATCCCATGCTGTGACCACTCTTCAATCACGTCACAACTCGGACGTTACTCGTTACTTGACTGCCGTTGAAAAAGTCATCCGCTCATACGCCACGGTAAGTTATAGTATGAATTACATCTACCCCTTGTCTTGAATTGACTTTTCGTGTTGCAGTCCCTCGGGACACAGGATGGTGATACTCACCTCGACGCCAGTGACGCCTCTGAAGACGTCGAAGACGATCAAGACTCGGCTGTAACTACTTCACCGGAGCCATCTGAAGATGGTCTTGACACAACGGCTACAACTTCAACGATGTCACTTGAAAACGATCAAGAAACGACATCAATGACTTCACCCGCTTCATCCGATTCCTCCGAAAACTTGACAGGCGATGCCCATTCCAAAATACCGGGCCAAGTTCAACCCGTTTGCGGCCGCGAGTCCAGTGGTACCGTCGATCTTGCGACCCAAGGTGATCTAGGGTCCTCGAACGTTGCCTCCCATCAAATCGCCTTTGGCGTTAGTTGGTTTTCGCCCCAGACTTCTGACACTCATGCTTTTGATCATAATTGTCTGCCGCTTCAAGAACTCAGTTTCTTGGAAGACACTGCTGCAAGACCCTCCTGCCAAGGTGTCACATCTGCGCACTCTCACACTAGTCCTACGATTTCTGAAAACGGTGGCCAAGTACCACTCGGTCCAATGTCTCTGCCTGAAGGGCGTTATTCCTCTCCCGCCGTTGCATCTTCAGTCATCTCTAACGACAGTTCTCACGAGGGTATGTTATGGGATTGCTTTTTAAATGACAACTCTCACTCATTTTCATCTATTTGTTAGATAGCCCAAGGAGCATGCGGTCCAGTCCTCCTTCCTGGCTTTGTGCTCCCTCTCCATCAAACTTGCCGATCCCGAGTTTCCTGCTTTCTAGCAACCGGCGTGTATTGGCAGTGGAAAATGCCATGTCCAATGCTAGAAACCAACAGGACGGTGACTCGACACAACCCGAAGGCCCAGTGTCAGCCACTTCGCATGACAACAGTGCACCCTCAGCTTTGTCTCCCAACCAAAGTTTTGTGCATGGTACCACCCATACCTGGTCCACTTCTCACGGCCCACAAGGGGATCTCGGCAAGGTGTACGTTGGAACGTCTTCACTTGCATCATTTGGTCAGGACTCGTCGTTGTCACCGCATGGAACTTTATCATCCAGTGCTTCCACTTGCAGCACAGCCATCCTCATGCATGGCGAGTACCGGCATATCAAGATGCCAAAACCAATTCGGTTGAACGGAAGGGCCACTTTCCTAGACCCCCTTGCCAAAATAGAGCTTACATCGACTGTCTATCGCTATTTCAGCAACCCTTCCCTCGATGTTTGCACCCACCTGATGGTCTTTGGTCCCGACTTCGACATTATTCGCGTTTTCATGGAGAAATCATTCGAGCATCTGGTGACTACCAGTGACCCAGAGGAACTTGTTGAGCATTTGACCCATGCATTCACCATTTGGCAAGGTCAATATGCCATAGGAAACTTGACCTCTGCTGCTTCATTGGTTGAGTATGCATCGGATTACTTGGTCTCCAAAATTCGGCAAGAATTCAAGAAGATTGCCACAGCGGTATGTCTACCTGCTCCTTTTTTTCATATGTGCTCACTTTTCACAACAGGCGGACATTTCCTCGTTTGGTGCACGGACAGAACCGCTCCTGAACTTGGTTCTGCACCTTCGAACACTCTCTTCAGTTGCCGGCAAGTCCCTGCGAACCATCGGGACCCTCGTGCAAGTTGTGATGAATGAAGGTGTTGGGACGAAGGATTCGGCGGTCCTCGCTGCCGAACGCATCAACTTCCTCCTCGCCTATTTCACCCGTCCCACGGACGCAGGCATGGAGGAATACTGGAAATGCGCCTGGCAGTCGATGAGGAGCGTGGGTCTCAGCTTCATATATGGGAAGCTGCGATCCTTCGTCTCCTTATACATCCAAAATCTGCATTACGAGGTAAGTGCTTGAATGGTTTAGGGGGAAGTAATGCATTGAAAGAGGCTGATTTCCTATGTCTTTTCACAGATGTACCCAAAGGACTCAGTGATGTTCCTAGCCACATTGCTAGCGAACCTGAGTCCTAGCAAGGTACTTTGTAAAGCAGTCCCGGTCAAAAAACTGGTCGCGCTCTTGAACACCACCTACACTTCCTCGCATGGTAGCCGGAACGCAAAGGCGGCCGGAACACTCCTTTTACTGGTGTGTTCTGATGCCCAAATGCCCGGATGCCTCGCATGTTCGCGACGCACTGGCGCGGTTCGGGGGGCTTCTTCTTGCGCATGTACGGCGCATTTGGAGCTGCTCAGCTACGAGGCCGAGATGGTGAGGTCGTTCGTGCGTCAGGGACAGTTGGATGCAGCGTTTGAGGTATGTGTTTGTGCTTTTATTTTTAATCCCTTTTTTTTTATTTGATCATGTTGCAGTGTCTGTCGGAGATGGCGGTTATTGAGAGTTGTGTCTCTAACCAATTGCGCCAATTCTCAGCTGCGTGACCAGTGAACCCGAAAAGGAGGGACGCGATCCATACACTGACGGACGGAGCAAATGCTCTCTAGCAGGACAGAGGGGACCAGACCAGTGGAAAAGGAAATTTCCTTGCTTTTTTTTTGTCTATTTTTTTTCCTTTATTTTTTTCTTGGAAGGGGGAGTCAATGAAGGGGATAGGAGAAGAAAAATTTTCTTGAAGCTTTCTTGTTTTTTTTTTTTTTTTTCTGATTCATCCATATTTGTTGTTTGCCAATTTTGTCAAATCTCCCACATTTGATTGTTGCTTGAAAAAGAATGTTTTTCTGTTTGGGGGGCAGCGCATTGTGCGCTCCCCCCCACCTGCCACCCATGCGTGATCTGACTTGAGACCTTCTTGATCAATGAATATGCGCCATGCCACTTTAACTTGCAAATGCGACCGGCCCCAGTATCAACCTCTACGACTAACCGTTCTAGGGGGGTTTCGTCGTTACATAGAGAGATCTGCTGAAAAAAAAAGACAGGGAAGTTGTTTTTAAACTCCAAGTCCCAGGCATCCTTAATCCGAACCCGCCCTGAGAAGAAGAAGAATCGCAGACGGCACAAACGCCAAAAATGAGATGGATGACACGACACTATCATTCCGACAGGCCCCAACCAAAAAAAAAAAAAAAAAAAAACCGCTCTCTCAACCGGCGGGTGCCAGTCCAAAGAATCTTTCTTTATGGGGGACATATATGAATATATATATATAACACAGCATTTGGCTCCTTCCCTGCACCCTGCACAAAGAATGCCACTCTTCTCAGGAGCAGAAGATCATCATTCATTGATCGCAACATTTCATTTCATTTTTTGTCTCTTTTTTTCCCCTTTTTTTGGAATAATAATTGGTTTATGATTAAAGACTGAAATTTTGACACTCGAGTTCATCATAACCGACTTCTACACCATACACTCCAATTCATGACCAATAAAAAATAAAAAAATAAAATAAAATAAAAAGACATATCTGTTGTTTGACTTGTTATTCTGAATTCCCCCCTGAACAGATTCAGAAGAGTCATTGCAGATGCACAAGCAACTAAAAGAGATAGATGAGACGATGATTCCATCCACAAGGCGGGTGCCAATCCATAAAACAGTTAGTTTCATCTTTTGTTTGAGCGACATATGTTTTATTTTATTTTATTCAAATGACACAAATTGGTCTGTCCTCCACAAGGATGTCACGCTTCTCTGGAGTAGAATATCATCAATTTCACCATTTTTTTTTTTGGTATAATGATTGGTCAAACAAGTATTAAAGTAACAGTTTACACTTGATCCCCTATCATGGCATAATACAAGTAAGTGATGTATAAATGACATATTCACTCAGTAGGGACCATGAGACATGCCTGTAACAGGTGCCCATAAGGCATGAGAATGCCCTGGATGCCCTTCTGAAAACTTGGAAGTAAACTGAACAATTTCTCAATACTTTTCACAACTCAATCACGTAAACTCTGGACAACACAAGCTTTTTCAGTCCAGTTTTCCTCCCAAGTGGTTGGCCTTCCAACCGCTCACTGCATTGAGACACCTTCATGGACCTTGGATTTTAATTCATACAGGTCCGTGAAATACTTCTTTTTTTTGGCTCCCAAACAGTGAACCATGAATTTATAATTTATTCAAACGATCCTGGCTGATGTTACATCTAAGGTCTGACTAAAATGCGGGAAGAGTCGTACCACCCTTTGCCATCGCTTTCAGTGTTTCATCCATCGTTCCAAAGATTTTTTAAACCAAAGCTCACGAGCCGTGTAAATGGATACGCACGACTGCTCATTCGTAAAGCATCTATATTCGATCAGATTTGTCAGAGCTTCATTGTACATATATTCCCCAGCACCAGAGAACATAAAAAGTCCGCAGAATTTTGGAATCTTGGTCGCTTGGTAAAATTCTACTTCTTCTCAATGTACTTCTGCTCTACTCGTTTAATGGACTCAGATATACAAACTATACAGTACTTGATTTGCCATTTAACATCCAAGACGGCCCAAAATATTCGAAAAACTGACACCCTCCAAAATTCCTTGAGACAGGGGAATAGTCTGACTATTGATTGTCCAAGACTTTTTTCAGAGACACCTAGTGTGGCACCATAATTTGTTTTTACCAAGAGTTAGGCAGCATGTTATTTCTGGATAAAATACAAGTAATTCGCGACAACTCTCACTGCGGAAATTACTATGACACGCGCGCAACCTCACCAGCGAAAAAGCAACTCACTCCCTTCTTGCAATTTATCATCACAGAACCACCGCCTGTCGCACCATCGCATCCGGAATCGCAACCCTTTCCGAGATAGATATCTCACTCGGTGGAGGAGGAGGGCCCATCGCTTGTGTTGCCACCGCAGGAACAGCATCCGGAGTCGCACTGACAACATTGGCTGGAATATCAAGTGGGACGAACGGCGATGGTGAAGGTACCGAGACCGGCGTCGCATGGGTCGTCTTGGACCCGGGCCACTCGGCGATCCACTTGGTGAGAGTGGCAACTCCAGCATCTATGACTACTTTAATGGTAGGGTCCACTGAAGATCTAACGATCAAATCGGAGCAATGGAATCCGTTTCCAACGAAAATGGGTTGTGAAGAAGTTGAGAGACGGGTGTGAAAGTCGCTGGAGACAGTCGCCTCACGCCATGGATCCTCTGTAAAGGAGGCAGGTGATAATTTTACAGATCAGCACAAAAAAAAAGGCCCCGATAGAACTGCGAATGAAACTAACGTTTTCCGTTGGCGAAGAATAAACGATCTAAATTGACGTGCCAACCCTTAAACTTGGCGTTGGTCCTTGCTGCATTGGGAGTAGGCGGTTTCGGGAACGCTTTGGGGAACATCTGGCTACATTGGCGCTAAGGATGGTTTTTCCAATATGAAAAAAAAAGACCCATCCGATAACAGATTCAATGTTAAGAAGGAATATATCATAATCAACAATAATTTTTGTGGAATTAGATGATAATTTACCTCGTCATAAGATGGCTGCACAAGCCTTGTGACAAGGCTGGGCCAATTTTTAGGTGCACCGTCTTGGAAGTAACCCACTTCGTTACAGCTAAAAGATATGTGAGTGACATTTACTGTGATTTGGCATAGTACTTACACCACTACAGACGAAGAGTTATATTAGGGAATAAAATCGGGACGATATTGAAAAGGAACTCACTCCACGTCCAGGATCGACCAGCATTGTCGATACTGGTATCGGTCCAAAACGCTTGGGATGTGTCGTATGTTCCAAGGCAGTCCCTAAACAGCACATACCATACGGTGTCAGTCATCGGGCATGCTCTCAGTTTCAGACTTGGGTACAGCATACTCTGCGTTAGTGTTGCCACACACTGGAATGGTGAAGAATATCAGGACATTTCCCATGAACTGGATAAATTCACCTGACATTGCGGTAAATAGACGTTTTTGAAATACGATCCCCACGTCAAAAGAGCACGATCGAGACCCCATCCAGTGGCGGGCGCACTCGTTCCGTTTATGACCTCAATCGCATCGCAGGACTGGAAAAATGTCGCACCAGGCCCCACGTATGGCTGTAGACTCTGCCAATCCCAAAGGATGTTCCGCACTTATATCGTTTTGTCAAGGTCAGTGTTGGATATGTGATACCTCTCGTAAGTTGGGCACATACATGATCCTGCAGCGTCATCAAGGTGGGTTACATCTCCCAGGCCAAATAGATCCTTGATTGCCTGTGCATCCTGCGCTGTACCACTGGTGAATACCTGGTCGATGTGAGATATGACAGCTTCGATATCGGATGAACAGTTTTGGGGCATATTCTGGCGGATCGGTTCGAAGTAGGCCCAGTAATCGCTGTGTCAATGCGTTCGTATGTGAGGACAGGTGTGGAAAGAAGAAAATATAAACACTTGCACGATTGCTTCAACGACTGCAGAGGAGGCGTATCCAGCCCAGAATACCCCTGGTTGACTGAAATATAGGGTACTTTTGGTATTGGAAGTTTATAGTAAGGAAACAGCATGCGAACTTAACCATGGTCCAACTTGTTAATGCACCTGGAAAAAAATTTCAGAAATAAAAGACGAGGGTAAACCATGAGTTTAAATAAAAATGAAAAAAATTCCTTGAAACGCTGAACAAAATCAAGAAGATATGCCCACGCTTTAATCTAGCGGCCATGCTTAAGTGTCATTCTCTGACACAAAACAGCCGCATCCATGCAACGATATAAAAACAATAAGCGGCAGTCCAAAGACTGTAGACTTACCGCTATAGCTGCCACCGACTAATATCCACGGTACCACATTCGCATTCACTTTATCCCCATTGGGCTGTGGTAGGTGCACATTTTGGGCGAAGTATGCGAGATCCTTCGTGGCCTATTATAAGTGCAGGTTTTCAGTGGAAACAGTAGAACAAGGTTACAAGAAGCAAGGAAAGGTGTAGGTCTTATCGAAAATAATATGGTGCAAGGTTGGGAATGATAACCAAGAAATTTGATTTTGGTAGTGGGAAGAAGATCACCACTTTTAAAGTGGCGATGTAAAGATGAATTGAAGTATAAAAAGATTTTTATTCATTAAAAGCCAGCCAAACCTCTCACCCTAGAGAAGGTAATTGCAGGTATATGAAATATCCTTGACCAGCATGTTGGCCACCAGAAGGCTCTGGTGAGGGTACAAAAAGTAGAAAAATGGAAAAGGATAGCATGCCTACGAAAATAACGATAGGACATCATGGAAAACTGTACCCACCTGATCAATTGTGAGAAGTTGAAGACTATCGTCATCAAGGTTATCTATTGGGTTAGAAAGTCCAAAGAAGCGGTGTTCCAAGACAATTGTGGAACCGTTGTTGGATTGGGCAATGAGGCCGTTGATGGTGCTGAAATAGGAACACCATTTAGTTATAAGCAGATTCTAATTTTTGAGCGAAGGGTGAAACATACCCATTGGTGAGATAACCGATGAACGGCGCTGCGTTAGCTTCACCAGGTGTGAAAAGGACGATCGGTCCACCTTAGTGTTTATGAATTACTTGAAAGCACGTCAGAGAAGGGGCGTATTTACGTACCCGGTTCGTAAAACTGCCATCTGCATTTAACTTTCAAGCAATATGTAGTCATGTAAGCAGCTATAACACTAACGTGGTCCAATAGCGTTGTTGAAACGTTCCTCTTGAGGGATTTCCATGATCAATGAGCTGATCGAAGAAATAGGTGGTGTTCAGTGGGGGTAGGATTGCACCTGACCTGTCTGTGAGTGGTATGTCGGATACGGGCACGACCGGCAATGCTGGGGGAGGCGCAATGTTAAAATGTCTCCTCGCACTCGCGAGCGATACAAGTGCGATGACCCGCACCAGAGAGGTCAGTGCCAACATGGCTGAATTGCGTCAGAGAGGTCCCAGTCCAGGAGTCACCTGAATTATAAAAGGAAGGTGCGCCACAACCGCGGCAGTACTTCTTCAACGTCCACGTGAAGATGTTCGTGAAGCTGATTGCACATTGATGGAATTACTACGGGTCGTGGCGCCATGTGGTCCGGTAACGCCTTGTGACAGCCACGTCCTTTGCATCATGGCAGGCATGACCGGCACTGAAGACTTCCAGTAATGACATCGTGGCATTCGGTTCCAACACTTAATACTTCCAGTAATAGCATCATGACATCCATGGCCAACACTTAAGACTTCCAGTAATGGCATCATGACATCCTTGGCCAACACACTTAGAAATTACCTCTAACAGACGATCGGAAAATCACGAAAGGCAGACGATCCATGGTCGTTCACGCGAGTCCTCACACCAACATAAATTAGTAGGCATTAGTTCGCGGCCAGCTCGGAAATTCTGATACGGAAATTAGTGTTTCATATTCGTAAACATGGATTAAGTGGTATATCACTCCGGAATTATTGAAGGGGTCTTGACATTATTCTCCCATAATCATAGTTGTGTGCTAAAGAACCAAAAATGACACTGTAACGGAAGCTCTGTTCCACATGATGGCTGTCCTTCTCGTGGATGACGTCTTTCACCAAAGCAATCAGTTCCTACAGACATACATGACAGTATATTTGTCCTCTTTCTACACCTAAAGGAAACCCTCAAAAGAAATCAGATAGATCGCTTCCTAGGAAGTGCGAGCAGACTTCAATTTCGGAGTTATTATGTAAGTTGTTACTGGACGCACTGATAGCTTCAAAGACTATGCCTGAGTCTCTCAGGCTTTCAGGCCCTCCAGGAAGACATGTACTGACCCCAGAGGGTCTGGGGCCAGATGCAAAACATTGAGATTGAGGACTGGGGACTGAGGATTGAGGTGAGCCAAGGGACATACTGAAATACTCAAGATCAACCAATACTATTTTTTTTTCTTATTTTCAATAATTTTCATACTCTATGTTCAACTCCTATTTCTTTACCATATTGGTGTATGCCCAAGACAATGTGCCTATGTGGAGATACTTTTGGGCATCATATGTTTGGGATTGCTTTCATGTAAGGTCATCTACATCCCTATTCACTTTGACTATATAAGTAGCACATCAGATGTATGTAGTTCTTCATTCTGATAATTGACTATAGCAATCCTCTATACTCTTTGTCTATGTCCTTACTTTGTCAAGATTTCTAGAGATGGAATTTCAGTCTTCTGGAGGGTGTCAAGTACATGTACCGAGATTCTGGTAATTTGGCAGTGCTGACCGAGCAGTCAGACTACATCCACATACAAGTGCCCATGCTGCATGCAAGTCATTTGATACACCAGTCTCGGCTCAGCACATCCACCATCCACATTCCTTGTCCTTATCCCTCATCCACTCTATGCCACCATTTACCATCCATTAATCCTACCACGCCTACTCCTTATTCCTCAATCCACCTCACCTCAGGACATCCTGTCCTTGTTTTATCCTTGGCCACAACCCTATTGTTTTATAGTCGGGTACTCTATTGTCCTATCCTTGGCCACATTCCTATTATTCTATTTTTATTGTTCTATCCCCATTTGCATTCCTTCATTCTAATTTTACTTGTTGGACAATACTCCCACATGCTCTGCATACCTTATTGTTCCACATTCCTTATTCCACATGTCGCTTCTTAAACTATATAAGTAGGGCATGCATGTACATACTTCCTCATTCTGGGTATCGACTAGGCTTAGGCCCCTTGTCTCCTCTTTCCTCTGTAAAGTCCTCTACTTGGGCTGGCACTTTTGGCACCCCCCGAGTACTTTCTTCGTCCCAAATTGGTGGCACACACGGCAAGTAGGGCACAACACACAAGTACGTTGAAGCCAAAGCCACTACTTCCAGCCTGCAGGACTTGGCCATTACCCATCCACATCTTTGGCATTACTGAAGCTTGATAGCTTGATAGAGGGAAAGATTCAAGTCATATTAGAATATCTACCTAGAGACGGAATCTAAGTAACAAAAGGTGAGTCTCTACATGTCATAGGTGTAAGAATGTTACTCACTTCAGTCTTCTGGAGGGAAAGACTGAAGTGATAAAGAAACAGATTCCACTACTTATAGTCAGGACCAGGTGGCACAAACAATAGATAAAAAGAAGAATGTGGAAACACAAAGGATGAAAATATAATGTGTATAGCAAGTATGAAAGGTGGTAGGTGTGTTGTAGGTGAAGATTTGAGCCTTACAGGGGCTGTCAAATAGGTCAGATATGCAGGGTAGAAGATAGTGGTCTTTCTTTGTGATTTTGTTGAGTCCTCTGCAGTTAATACATAGTTGGAGAGAATTGTCCTTTTTCTGGGCAAAGAGGATCAGTGTACCACCAGGGGATTATGAGGGTCAGATGATACCGATGAATATGTGCTCATCCAGAAACATGCACAAGGATTTCAGTTCACTTTTGGAGAGGGAGTAAA
Organism: Chroogomphus rutilus; assembly: GCA_003314275.1. Taxonomy (NCBI): domain Eukaryota; kingdom Fungi; phylum Basidiomycota; class Agaricomycetes; order Boletales; family Gomphidiaceae; genus Chroogomphus; species Chroogomphus rutilus. Next base: position 11,100 of record QLPI01005981.1, on the reverse strand, counting down.
TTGGACCAAAAGGGGGGAAGATTTTTTCATTGAGTTCTATCTTTAGGTCATAAGGGCAGTGTAGAGCAAGGGTGTTGGCTCATTTTTTTTTTTGCTGAAAATGTCCTTGAATGTGTGATATTCATTCAGGACATTAGTCAGGTCAAGCCATCCTTATTTTTGTTTTGGTTGGATAGGAAGAGTTGAAAGGTTTGAGTGCTGTCCATCTTTGATATGCAGGCAAAGGCTACAGCATTTACCAATGTGACTTTTGGAGCAACAAGCAGATTTTTTTGAGGGTTGGATGAGTGCTGAAAAGAAATTATGGGCTTGGGTGGTACCAAAGAATCAGTTGAGGATGGAGATCTGAATGAAATACTACTCAATGCCCAGTCAATCAACAGATTGTAGCAGGTAAGCCAGTTGTGTTCAAGGACTGCCAGGCAACTACAACCTAGCACAGTTACAAAAAAATGTTACAGAGTGTTGCTCCCCTTGCAGAAAGCAGATTGGAAGTTCGATTACTTTACATATTATAGAGTTAGAGGAACCATTGAAAAGTCACAGTTGAATTGGTATAATGTCTTAGAGTTAGAGGTTGTGCTTGAACACAAATGTGGAGTCAATGAAGCAGTGTGTTAATCCCAAGTCAATAAGGGTGTCTGGGTGGTAGTTGGGCAGTGAGTCAGAGGTCAGGTGGATGGTCAGAGAGTTTGGACTAGAAAGAGCAGATGCATTGAGTCTCAGCTCCATTAGTGCACCATTGGGTTCAATACAGCCCTCAGCTAGTGCCAAAGTTAGAGGGCTACTTTCTAGCTTTTTGACTCTGAAGTTGTTGAAACTAAAGAAATAATTGAATGTCTCTGCATATATTTTACCACCAAAACTAAAATATCTCCACCAATACTACCCCAATCAAAGTGGAATTCTAAAACAAGGTTCTATATACTATAAAGCACCTCCAAGAATATTCTCATGATTTTTGGAGTATATTCAGGTATATGCTATCCAAATGGCCCCATACCTGACTCCTAAGGCTGCAACATCCTTCAGGACTGATTAAAGGAGTACCAGCTGTGATTGGAAAGCCTAATCTATATAATTTATTCTCTCATTATTTTCCATTTCCAATCCCTTCCCCCTATGAAGTTTTTATATTCAATAGTCTGCATATATGTGCAAGTCCCATGTCTATGGCTGTATTTTGCTATTTTGTTCTGTGAATTTTCAGGTTACAAATCAGTTTAGTATTTCCTATAAGTAGTTCAATGTAATCACAATAAATAACAAGCAATTACAGTATTTCCTTCCTACTAGCCTTCTGTTAAGTCTCAGTAATGCTGATAATATGGATGAGAGTTGGCCAAGTCCTGCAGACCAATTGAGGTGGCTAGGCTTCAATATACTCATGCATTGCACCCTGCTGTTCTGTGCATGCTACTAATTTAGACAGAAGAAAGACCAGGGAGGGTGCCGAGAGTGTTGGCCTGAGTAAGGGACTTCAGATGAGAGGAGGGAGGACTAGAGAACGTGAACCAAGTCGATATTTAGAGTGAAGAACTATCTACATACATTTGCTACTTATAGAGGTTAAGAAGTGAGATGTGGAACAGGGTGACATAAGGAATGGAGAACAATAAGGTATGAAGAATCATGTGGAGGTAGCATCCACAAGGATCAAGAATAGAATAAGGAATGTGGATGAGAATAGAACAATGAAAATAAGATAATAGAAATGTGGCCAAGAATATAATAATAGAGAGCAACCGAATATAAGACAATAGGGTCCTGGCTGAAGATAAAACAATGGTAAAATGTCCCGAGGTGAAATGGGCTGAGAAATAGAGCATAAGCGGGGAGGGATTAATGTATGATCAGGGGGGAAGAGTGGATGGGGAATAGGGATGGGGAATGTGGAGGATGAATGTGCTGAGCCAAGACCAATGTACCAAGTGACATATGTGTGGATTGGTCACTTGCATGTGGAACTAGACTGATTGTTTGGTTGGCACTGCCAAATTACCAGGTGCTCAGTATGTGCACTTGACACCTTTGAGCCACACTTAAATCATCACTCACACTGAACTGAATGTTCAGCATGGGTACTACACTTGCCTATTCAGGACTAAAACATCGTAAACTTGCTGTACTATAAATTTGAGGTTACAGTTATGTTCTCAGAACTATACATTATCATTCTATATTCCTACCTATTATATTTATCTTATGGGAGAACCATAATTCTACAAATTGATGTTTTGGTACCCAGGCCAGTTTCCTGGCAAGGCATCTAAATGAAGGCAAAACCCAGGACTCAGCTCCCAGTAGAATAGCCATAGGATCACAATCTTCCTAGCAATAAATATAAGTAAAATTATAGGAAAATCCCAAGTATTACTATCCTATTTGTCCAGATGTATACTCAATCCCAACAAAACCTAGTCTGCCTTATATTTCAACATCAGTTGCTTCAAATGTCACCTCACTGTCTTCTATCATCAAGGCTAAGCACCCTTTGGCAGCTGAGGAAGAGGACTTGGGGCATTCTCTGGCTGTATGGCCTGTCCTGGGGCAGAAGAGAGAGAGGTTTTGATTGAAATGGCATTGCTCTTCCTTGTCATTGTCTGTGCATCAGGTTGATCTATAAACACCATCTAGCAAATAGCCTACATATCCTGTCCACTCATCATCCATTATGCTCAGTTAACCTTGATGAAGGACCAAGTACTTTCCATCCTACCATAGTCCCATCATCCCATCTGCCCACAATCCTATGATCCTCTAATCCCTTACTGAGTGTTCTTGAGATTCCTGATCTTTCGTCCCCTTATTCTTCAATCTTGTATTTTCTGTTCTTGTTCATTGTCCAGACATTCAGTAGACCTACAAGGGGCTCCAATGTCTTTTTCTGCAGGTTTTTGTAGGGAGATTAGCCTATCCATGCTAGCAGGGGGTTAGAGGTTAGATGATCAGATTTCTATAGGCTATAAGCAGATGATAGGAGACAGATGAAGGACAGACAGATAGACAGCAATAAAGTGCCAGTGCTTAAGGGTGGGCAGTTGACTTGCGATGGAGACTATGCAATAGTGTCAAGTCCATGATCCCGAGCTCCGGTTCACTCAGCAGTACCGACCAAATGACCTTTACCAATTAAACCCACACAAGTTGTTCCTCACTAGTACGTGGTCTCAGCCTGGTACATTCGGCACATCATCTGGTTCACTCCTCTCATCCCATCCCCTCTATCCTTTACTATTCTCTCATTCCCCATCCCATCCCTTACTTGTTTCCTTTTGGGCCATTTATTATTCATTTATTATTCGGTCACGGCCCTATTGTTTTATCTTCGGCCACTTTCCATTGTTCTATTTTCATCCACTCTCTCATCATTTTATTCTCAGCCATATTCCATTATTCTATTCTCTCTTACATTTCTTATTCTATTCTTGATCATTGTGGACAATGCCTCCACATGATTCTTCATACCTGATTGTTCTCCATTCCTTATGCCACCCTGTTCTACATCTTGCTTCTTAACCTGTATAAGTAGCAAATGTATGTAGATAATTCCTTACTCTGAATATTGACTTGGTTTACATCTTCTTGTCCTCCCTTCTCCTATCTGAAGTCCCTTACTTGGGCCAACACTCTCTGCACTCTCCCAGGTCTTTCTTCTGTCCAAATTAGTGGCATGCATGGAACAGCAGGGTGCAACACATGAGTATGTTGAAGCCTAGTCACCTTGATCAGTCTGCAGGACTTGGCCAACTCCCATCCACACTATCAGAATTACCAAGACTTAACAAATAGTCTGTGCTGGTTATTTACAGTCATAGGGACCTGGCTTCAACTTATGTGTTGATTTTGGATTTGTGCAAAAGGATGCAAGTACAGTGAGAAGACTAAGTCAATATTTGAACTAGCAAATAGTCTGGTCAACTGGAGGTTTATGTACCTGTGAGATCTCCTTGTATTTCTAAAGGCCCAGACAAAGAACAATGACAGAATACAAGGAGGCCAAAATACAAGAAGGAAAGAACAAGGGGATGAATGGTCAGGAACCTCAGGAACACCAATCATGGATCATGAGATTGCAGTTATGCAGGATCATGTGATTGGAAAGACAGAGTGTGTCTTGATCACCAGTGGTGCTGCTAGAGCATGATTGATTATGGATAGATGGGTTGTGTGGCTGTTTTTTGGATCAATATGGACTATGGACCATAGCATCTCATATGTATATAAACCTCTAGAATTGACTTAGTCTTCTCACCTGTGCTGTCAAAACAAGGATAGAAAGTATGGAATGAAGGGGAATGGACCATGTGTGAACTAAATGTACTGAGCCGAGACCATGTACTAGTGAGAAAATGACTTGTCACTTGTGTGTGGGATTAAATGGTAGAGATCATTCAGCTGGTATGACTGAGTGAACTGAGGCTTGGTGTCATGTACTTGACATGTGCTCACATTTGTCACAAATCTGAAATAAGGGACAGATGTGTAAGGAGGTGAAACACATAAGTTGAATCTGAGTCTCTATGACTGTGAACCCTCAACATCAACAACTGCATAGTCAGTATCAAGAGTCAACTGCCCACCTTTAAGTATCTAGGCACTTCATTGTCCATCCATCCATCCATCTTTCCATCTCCCACCTTCCATCCTATGACAATCTGACCATCTGTCAAGCTGTTATATACCATTGCAATGGTTGGTGAATACATGTAACAAGTTGCTGTTTAAATAGTGCCCACAGACTAATGCCAGATAACCTGGCATAGTGGCCTTTTGGCCCAGTTGAAGAACACATCACTGTGGGAATTTGTTGCCTTTCACAGTATGCCAGGTTGACCAAAGGTCAGTGGTTCAAATCCCTGTGTGCGCAATAATTTAGAGGGTTGTTGCAATCACTTGGACCCCAGGAACCCTGGCTTACATGATGGTCCATGACATCATGGGGGTCTGCTATGTCAAACAGTAATTAGAGTGCTTGGGGGGAGCCACAGACAGGCCTGGGAAACCTGTTAAGATATCATCACTGTGGCACCTCAAGGGCTCGGTACCTAAGGGGAAGGTACTGTTACATACCATTGCAATGGTTGGTGAACACATGTAACAAGTTGCTGTTTAAATAGTACCCACAGACTAATGCCAGATAACCTGGCATAGTGGCCTTTTGGCCCAGTTGGAAGAACACATCACTGTGGGAATTTGTTGCCTTTCACACAAGCCCACCATACCGAGCTCCGGTTCACTTAGTAGTACTGACAGAACGACCCTTACTGCTTAATCCCACATACAAGTGACAAGTCATTTCTCACTAGTATGTGATCTCAGCTTGGTACATTTGGTTGATCATTTGGTTCACATTCCTCAGCCCACCCCATCTATTCCTGATTTATTCCTTCATTCCCCATCCTTTCCTTCACCCATTTTCCCTCAGGACATTCACTATTCATTTATTATTTGGTTGTGGCCCTATTTTTTTATATTCAGCCACCTTCTATTGTTCTATTTTCACTCACACTCCTACTCGTTTAATATTGGTCATATCTCATTGTTTTATTCTCATCTACATCTTATTGTTCTATTCTAGATCACTGTGGACAATACTTCCACATGGTTTCCATACCTTATTCTTTTCTCCATGTCTTATGCCACCCTTATTCCATATTCCACCTCTTGACCTATATAAGTAGCAGATGCATGTACATAGTTCCTCAGTCTAAGGTTTACACCTTCCTGCTCTCCCTCCTGCTCTTTAGAGTCCTCCACTCAGGCCGACACTTTCAGCACTCTCTCAAGTATCTCATCTGTCCCAAATCAGTGGCACATATGGAAAGTAGGGCACAATGCATGAGTACATTGAAGGCAAGCCACCACAACCAGCCTGCAGGACTTGGCCGGTTCCTGCCTGCACCTTTGGCATTACTAAGGGCTAATAGTATACTCAGACTCACACTACTTCCCATGCCTCTTATCTCTTATGATTATGCCCCCACAATCTAGATAATCTGCTACCTGCAAGGTGACCAGCACCTTGGGAATCAAAGCTGACAAATCAGCAGAGGTGGCTGAGTCAAAAAACTAATCAGCAACTCTCTGGCCCCTTAGCACACCGGGAGTTGCATTGACTCGGCAAGTGCTAGTACTGAGGTTAAGCTCAATGCTTCTACCCTTCTTAATCCTAACTCTTTGATAATCCCTCTATCTTCTGTTTTGGTACTGAGTTCCTCGGCGACCCCTCTTAAATGCCTAATTGATTCAGGCTCTAATCACTTCTTCATTAAATCCTCCTATGTTTGGGAACATGAATTCCTACTACCTCTGTTGACTCAATTCCCCTTAAATTATTTGATGGCACTACTAACTCGGTCATTACTGAATCCATAGAACTGCTAATCAAATTTCCATCAGGACAATTACAGTCCATCCATATGTATGTCACATCACTAGATTCATCTGTATCAGTAGTACTCAGTCACAACTGGCTCACCGCTACAATCCATTGATTGATTGGGTATTGGGCAGTATTATATTCTGAAAAACCACTAATGACCCTAGGTGTGTCCTGACAGCTTCAGTTCAGCTGGCACCTGCTGCTGCTCCACAGCCTCAACCAGGATCCTGTCCAAAATTAGAAGTTCCATGAATAGCCCTAGTCAATGCAGCAGCCTTTGCTAGAAGGTTCGCAAGTTTTCTGTCTGGACCTTTCAGCCATCAATGCTGCTTTGGCATGATCGGCCAAGGTCTCATCTGTTCCATCTGTTCCCCTCAATCTGGTCAACCTGGAAAATGTCCCAAAAGAGTATCATGAATTTGCTGATGTCTTCAGAAAAACAAAAGAGGACCCCACCGACCCTATGATCTTAAGATCACCCTGGAAGATGGCACCAAGATGCCTCATCCACTGTTATACTTGCTGTCACAGTCAGAACTAGAAACCCTGCATGAATTCCTCAACAAACACCTGAACATGGGGTTCATTAGAGTCTCCCATTCTCTGCATGATGCACCAATTCTATTTCTCTGCGAGAAAGACGGCTCCCTTCAGCTATGTGTCGACTTCCGGGCACTAAACAAAGTGACCAAGAAGGATCGGTACCCTCTCCCTCTAATCACTAACCTCCTAGATCCCCCCTGAAAAGCTTGAATCTACACAAAAATTGACCTTTGGCATGTGTACCACCTGATTCAAATTGCTGAGGGAGAAGAATGGAGGACTGCTTTCAAGTCCAGGTCCAGGTCCTATGAATGGCTAGTCATTCCATTCGGCCTCTCCAACGCTCCCATGGTGCTTCAAAGATTTATGCATAACATTCTCAGTGATCTGATAGACCATTGTACTGTTGCTTACATAGATGACATACTGATCTACTCAGACTCACTTGAAGAACATTGAGAACATATTCAAGAAGTACTCCATCGGCCCAGAAAAAAACAGCCTATTCACCAAGGCAAGTAAATTGTCTCCCACTTCTTCAGGTCACTTGGTAAAGCTCTTGACATGCATCTTCACTTTACCTCAGGCTATCACCCAGAAGCTGATGGCCAAACTGAACATGTAAACCAGACCCTGGAACAATACCTTTGAGTCTACTGCAACTACCAACAGGACAACTGGTCCAAATTGTTGCCACTAGCTGAATTCACCTATAACAATGCTCCCAATGCTACCACAGGCATCTCTCCCTTCTTTGCTAAAAAGGGACACCACCCAAACCTTACAATACACCCCAAATGTGATCTCACCTCCTCTCAAGTGGGTGAATTTGCCATAGATCTAAATCAACTCCATGAAGCTCTGAAAGAGCAAATCAGTCATACTCAATCACGATATCAAGTCTCGGCAGACTCCCAGAGACTTGCCACTCTCAAATTTCCAATTGGGTCAACAGCATTCATCAAAGCTCAGTTTTTCCGCACCCCTAGACCCTCCAAGAAGCTGGCAGAGAAATTTCTTGGCCCTTTCGAAGTAATCACTTGAGTCGGCATCCACTCCTACACTCTCCATCTGCCCAACTCCATGCAGGCAATACACCCAGTCTTCCATGTCTCAATGCTCGAACCCTCTACCCCCAATGCCATACCCAATTGAGTTCAGCCTCTGCCTCCCCCTGTCAAAATCAACAGAGCAATCAAGTACAAAATAGCCAAAATCCTTGACTTGAAAACTGACCAAAGATGTAGGCCTTGCCCCCTCCTTTACCTAGTTTGTTAGATGGGTTATAAAGGCACTGAAGATGAGATGTCTTGGTTACTAGCCACTGAGCTCGGTAATGCTCCCAAGATTGTAGTGGAATTCCACCTCACCAACCCTGATAAACCAGGCCCATGGCCTCTAGAACCCAATTAAGGGTTCCTGCATGCCTTCTTTCTCCTACATTTCCCCCCTTTTTTTTCTTTTGATCTGTTTCTCTTTCAGTCTCTACCAAAATTTGTTGCTTTTTTTTGTTCCCCATTTTCTCCATTCTACTCCGCCCTCTCCTGAACCCTTTCCTGAACCCAAGTCAGCCCATCTTTCTGGCCTATCTAACCTGGTGACCCTGTCAAACCCTTCCACCTAGACGAAAATCACTCAGGCAAGGGTTATCAACCTACCCCACATACGCAGTCCTTAGAATCAGCCAATCCAACCCACCAACTCCTGATGGAGCCTTTTTGTCTTACAAGCCGTCAGAACAATAAAGTACCACTCAGCCTAGGGGGCCTCCACCACCCTTTCTTCTCACAGCTTCCCTCTATCATAAAATAGCCATCTCTTCCATCCCCCACCTATACTTGCAAACCTCACACTACCTACCAGCTTCATGGATTCAGCTGCTAAGGGGGGGATACTGTGAAGCCCACCATACCAAGCTCTGGGTCACTTGGTAGTACTGACCAAATGACCCTTACTGCTTAATCCCACACACCAGTGACAAGTCATTTCTCACTAGTATGTGGTCTTGCCTTGGTACATTTGGTTGATCATTTCGTTCACATTCCTCATCCCACCCCATCTATTCCTTATTATTCCTTCATTCCCCATCCTTTCCTTCACCTATTTTCCCTTGGGACATTCACTATTCATTTATTATTTGGTTGTGGCCCTATTGTTTTATATTCAGCCACCTTCTATTGTTCTATTTTTACTCACACTCTTACTCATTTATTATTGGTCATATCTCATTGCTTTATTCTTGTCTACATCTTATTGTTCTATTCTATATCACTGTGGACAATACTTCCATATGGTCTCCATACCTTATTCTTTATCCATGTCTTATGCCACCCTTATTCCACATTCTGCCTCTTGACCTAAATAAGTAGCAGATGCATGTACATAGTTCCTCAGTTTGAGTATCAACTAGATTTACACCTTCCTGCTCTCCCTCCTGCTCTTTAGAGTCCTCCACTTGGGCCAATGCTCTCAGCACTCTCTCAAGTATCTCATCTGTCCCAAATCAGTGGCACACACGAAAATTAGGATGCAATGCACGAGTACGTTAAAGCCAAGCCACTATGACCAGCCTGCAGGACTTGGCCAGTTCTCACCCCCACCTTCGGCATTACTGAGGCCTGACACCATCTGACCTCCATTCTTTTATCAACCACAGATGGGTTTCCCCCTCTGCAGAAACCTACAAAAAAGTACTAACTAAGCACCTGAAACCTTGAACTTAACATTCCTTTGGCATAAGTTTTCCATCCTTACCAAGCTTAGATGATAGGTCTGAGTGTTTTTGCTCACAAAGGGACTTTTTAAGATGAAACATGAGAAGTGTAAGACCCACTTGGGAGTTTGCAGAAATGAAGGGTGACTTCATTGAGGGTGTGTGTTAAGATGCACTGAAGTTCCCTTTCATGTTTCCATTTGATATGACTGGTATTTGGCCAGATATGACTTGTTTTTCTATTACATTTTTGATGTTTTGATCTGAGTTTGAATTTAGGTTATATAATAACACAATTTTTACTTTTGCACTCCAACAAAACATAATTGAGAAAATTGGCACTGAAAATGCAAGGCAATGCTGCTTCATCTTGTAATTCTTTTTCCTCTTTGCAACCCAACTCCATTTCTTCCAAATCAGAGTTGCTCACTGGATCCAAGTCAGTTTGAATATTCTAAGTAATCCTTAAGACAAATAAATGTTCCTTGAATATCATTTAGGTCCTAACTCGTCTCTGTGATGTTACCAAAGTCTGAGACTGAATTATCTGTGTCAAGATGTTCTGTTCCAAAACAAAGGCTGTAACCAGCGTCATTTTCATTACATTTAGGCATATCTTGAACAGATTCCCTGCATGATGGTGAAGAAGGATCTTAGTGAATTTTCCAACTATAGACTTACACACAGAGTTTATTCTAATTTCTTATCTTCAAAGGGTTTCAAGTCAAGGATGACCAAGATCCTTATGAGGATGTAAAACAGGAGTCAAAATGAAAATCCATAAATATGGAACTGTTTTCCACATCCCATAGCTACAGTAGTCAGGCAATTAAATTATCCCACATCCCTCACCATATTACCCACTTTTATAACCAAAAATTAGTTGCTACATTAAATTTCTACAGTAGAAAGTTAATGTAGCAACTAAGTTTTGGATAATACCTCCAAGCTTCATTTCAATGCAATTTTCTCCCACATGTCATGAGTAACAATAATCAATAATTCTTTTGAATTCCATATGTTTTTTTTTTTTGCTTGAGCAGGCAGTTACAACTCAACACTTGATCTCGGGTTATACGTTGTTAATAAACATATCACCTAGCGTCTCAAATACTATGGAAGAACACTATTGGTTCTTTTTGCGTCCATCCAACGAGGTAGTAGCGTTTAATGTGATCTAATGCGTTTGCGAGTATCTAAGTTGGAGCGGGAGCACAGATGCACGGTCGATTGTTTTCTTGGACTATTATTACTGAAACGCAGTGGTTCAGATCGTATTTAATAATCCCTTTCTTTTTAGGTTTGGGCGTCGGCGTCGGTCTAGGTGACGTTTTTAATAAGACATATGATCAAAATATTAATGTTCATAGCGGATATCCGCCATTGTGGCAACGGCTTGGCGTCATTCATACTCGTCTCATTTGGTCTAGCGGATCAACTCCCACTGCAAGTCCGATAG
>QLPI01005974.1:3307-14261 GCA_003314275.1 Chroogomphus rutilus | reverse complement strand
GGAGTATTGGGAGGTTGAAGAAGAGGGGAATTTGGGATGGAAGTAAGGTCAGAATGATGTAGGGTCAGGATGGGGAGGAATTAAGGTCAGGACAGAAGGGAGAGGGGTAAAATGGAGGGGAGTTTTGGGAGAGGAATGTCTTTGGGAGGGGTGCTTGCATAGTTCGAAGGTTATCTAGCTAGTTGCCACCCCCCCCCCCCTTTGAGGTAGACATCCCACTGTCTAGTAAAACTGTCAGCTTCTAGCCCTAGCTAAGAAGAATGGAAAAAGAGTGGTGAGAGCATATAATATGAAGATACGGAACAGATGAAGTGAAAACAGATGGGGACAGATAGAAGAGACCTTGGCCAAACATGCCAAATGGTGCCGCTGACCAAGAGGTCCCAGCTAAAAAGCTTGCCAGCCTTTCTGGTATACAAACATGCACAATGGCAGTTGCATTGACTAGGGCTATAAGCAGAGCTTCCAGTGATGGAACAGGATCCTGGGTGATGCTGTTGGAGCAGTGGAAAGTGCTAGCTAGACTGAGGCCATCAGGATGCACATAAAAATGTTTGGTGGCATGACAGAATGTAATACTTCCCAATACCCTGTTAATCAATGGATTATAGCAGGTGAGTGAGTTGTGATCGAATATTGCCAACCGACAGATATAGTGACATGACAGACAGATGGGTGGACTGAAATTGTCCTGACGGAAGATCTAGTAGACATGTCTATATATTCAGTAATAACTGAATTAGCAGTACTGGATCAAAGAATTCTAATGGAGAATAAAATAAGGGGGTAACTATGAATGGATGATGATTCAATCAAGCATGCAAGGTGGGTTGCCAAGGATTTTTGGCACCTAATCAGATGACAGAAAGAATTAAAAGAGAATAAAGAGACATAGAAGCATTGATATAAACCTTACTACTGGCATCTGCTTAGTCAACACAACTCTTGGTATGCTTAGAGGCTAACAGATGGCAGACTAGTTTTTGATTGCTGTTGCTGAGTCCTCAGCATTGATGTCTGAGGCATCAGTTGCCTGGGGGATGGAGTCAGGAATGGTAGTCACGTGGGCTTTGGTTGCCTTGGGGCATTTGGCAACTTTGTGATTACTGGTGGCACAGAGGAGACACAGGTTGTTGTCCATGAGTCTTTGTCATTCGGTCAGGAGGAGCTTGCCGTCCTTGCTGAGGGTTTTAGCATACTTGGGTGGGTTTGGCTGAGGAGTTTTATTGTCCTTGCTCTTAGACATGTCCTTTTTGCTACTGTTATCATTGCTGTTACCTTGCTGGCAGTTGTCTGGGGTGGATCTGTTGCCAGGATTGTCCAATTTTGTATCTTTCTTTGGCTCATTACTGCCCTCCACAGACTGCTCAGCCTTTTGTTCCCAATATCTCATGTCAATCCTTTGAACAAGGTTTCGAAGTTCATCAAGTTTGTCAAAGTGGATGAGGCTGTCTTTGATGTGTTTTGGCAGTGCTATGTATGCCTTGTAGAGGAGAGCATTGTTGTTGGAGTCGACAAGAGCCATGAGCCTGAAAAATTCTACAAAAAATCCAGTAGCCTTGTGGTTGTCCTGCATGGTTAGCTTTTTGAGAGTCATTTTGGCATCGGCCCATTCATCCCATGAGCCAAAATTGATCTGTAACTCATTGATAAATAGCTCCAAATCACTTGTTTAGCAAGGTTCCATGTTTGGGTTACCTGTCAGGTAAGGCTCAAAATGTTCCAGAGCCATTCCTTTCAGGTAGGAAACCATGTAGTTGACTTTTTGCCTATCATTGGGGAATGAGTTAGGCCAGGTGTGGAAATTAATTCTGCAAAGGAAGATAAAACCCTTTAACTTCTTTGGGTTGGTCCCATCGAAGGGTTCTTGTTCTCAAATTTTGGCTGCTTGACTATCCTGCCAATGGTTCCAGGTAGTTCTGCCGAGTTCAAGGATAGTGTTCAAAAGGTCATTATTTTTGGCCAGGTTTATAGGGGTCCTGGCCCTAGGAGCTGGCCTGGCTTGTGGAGCCTGCCTGGCCTGTGGGGCTGGCCAGGCTCAGGGAGCTTGCCTGGCTTGCGGTGGTATAGCCATGGGTTGTGAAGGTACGGCCACAGGCTGATAGGGTACAATCATGGGTTGAGGAGGTGCGGCTACCAGAGTGCAAGGAGGTTCAGGCATGTCTGCCTGCTGATTTTGTTAAGGCTGTTCCTCAGTTTCAGCAGCTGCATCATAGTGTACTGAGCGGAGTTTGTCCTCTGCCAGGTTGGGTTCCTGGTTGCCATTGTTGTCATCTATGTATTCAATGTCGTTGTCATCTACCTGTTCCATGCATGACTCTTGTTTGCAGGGAGAGGCAAGATGCCATAGTTTGATTGCTGGTGAGGTGTAACCAATGAGAAGGGATGGAGTGCCAGAGGCCTCATGTGCCCTTTGTTAATGAACCATAGGGGTGAGCCGATTGTCTTCAGTGCGGGCTAATGATCTAGTATATGGGGGCATAATCATAAGAACTGAAATGGCATGGAAAGCAGTGTCACTCTAAATATACTGTTAAGTTTCAGTAATGCCAATAGTGCAGATGGGAATCAGCCAAGTCCTGCAGACCAATCAAGGTGGCTAGGCTTCAATGTACTCGTGCATTGTGCCCTGCTTTTCCATGCATGCCACTAATTTGGACAGAAGAAAGACCCAGGAAAGTTGTTACGATGCAAAATAATGACATAATCGTAATTATACATAAGATCTCCCAAAGATATTCAATGGCAAGGTTTGGGGTAGGGTGTGGCTTCAACTTATATGTTGCACCCACCGGATTGCACGGGCCCTAATTTCGGAAAGGCAAGAGAGAGAATTAACTAGTAGAAAATCAAGGTTGATTATCTGACTGAGGACTGAACTACTGAGTATAAGATCTTTATACCACTTTCAAATCTAATAGGAGTCGAATAGATTCCTATAATAGAGTGAGAAAGCTAGGGATTGTGAAAAGCAAGAACAGAAATACTATGCCCCAAATAATGATCTCCTCCATGACATTGGGGAGTGATGTGTCACTCCAATTCCCAATGGAGTTATCCTAAGGAACGTAATAGCAGATCAGAAACAACAGACTGAACGGAATTGCAAATAAATGAAAGTGGAGCGGAATGTAAATGAAAGGATATTAAACATAAATGAAGACGGAATGGAATGGCAAGCATATGGAGTGTGACGTAAATGAGTGGAGTGAATTGACATGAGCATGTGATGCCAAGATGGATACACGAGGTGCATATAGTCCGTGGGCTAAGGGTGTATAGTTGAATAGCAAGCAAGAGCGGAGTTGGTGTCAAGCGCCAGATACTGACGGACTTCGGTACTGCCAAGGGGTGTTGTCGAAAGGTTGGGTGGACTATGGCCAAGTCCTGCAGGCCAAGAGTAGTGGCGTTGGCTTCAACGTACTCGTGTGTTGCGCCCTACTTGCCGTGCGTGCCACTGTATTTGCAACAGACAGATGCTCAGGGGGATGCTGAAGATGCCGGCCTGAGTCGAGGACTTAACAGAAGAGAAGAGGTAGAAGGGCCTAAGCCTAGTCGATACCCAGAATGAGGAACTATGTACATGTATCAACTACTTATATAGGCTGAGAGGCGGAATGTGGAATAAGGGTGGCATAAGACATGGAAAAAAAGAATAAGGTATGAAGACCATGTGGAGGTATAGTCCACAACGATTAGAATAGAATAATAAGAGGGTAAGACAATAAAATATAAGCGGTGAGATTGTGGGAAAGAAATAGAACAATGAGGAATGGCCGAGAATAAAACAATAGGGACGTGAGTGAGTGGCAGGGAATAGTGAACGTCCCATGGGTAAACGAGTGAGGGGGAAAGGAAGAGAGTGTAGGGTTGACAAAGAATAGGGATTGGGGAAGAGGGTGATGAACCGGGTGATAAGCCGGGTGTACCGAACCGAAGCCGTACGCCGTAGAATGATGTGAATGGGGGTCAGTTGGTCGGTACTGCCAAGTAAGTCAAAGCACGATGCATGGTCGTGACAGTTGGGCTGAGTGGGCTGAAATGAATAGTTGGGTATGCTGGCATATGGTTCCTAACAGTATCCTCCCCTTACGGCTGAGTCCCACGAGGCCACGGAAATGAAGTTCTAGAATGGTGGCCCCATTGGAGTTCAGAAATGTGAAAGCGTATAAGAGAAGTCATGAGGGAGTTTGGGGGGTAACCATTGTTGACATCGTCAATGGAAGAAACCTTCATCAACCCCTCATATATCCGCAAGCTCATGAGCATATACAGCTTGCCCATTGTGTCCTACCTCGACACCCCTTGTCCCGTCGATTTCCCCCCTCCTTTGCCGTCCACTATTGAGCATGCCAGGACTCAACTTGAAGAGGATTCACGAGGTGCTATTGACATGAGGGTGCCGTGGATAGAAGGGGCTCACACTCAAAAAGTGCAAAGGTAAGTAAGCCTCCTCTTCATGATTCAATTCTTTGCTTATCATTGTTTCCTGCAGTATGCTCGCCTCGAAATGTGAGATGACAACACCGACAACCACGACATGTTCTATCGTGACGTGAGGTTGGTCGAGGATGATGAAGATACCCCTTAGATTAAGGGTCGCAAATCGGATGCTCCATGTGATCGATGTGTCCAGCATCAAAACACATGTCTGAGGAAGTTTGGAGATGGCGAGGTAGATTTGGGTGCATGTGTGTGGTGCAGCGAGAGGGGAGTTGGTTGCTCCATAAATGTGCGAGGTAGGGGTACAAGCAAGAGAAAAAGCAAAGGAAAGGCGAGGAATAGTGAGGTTGAGGGAACTCCGAGGAAGACAAGTGTGAGGGAAGATATGCCAGAAGTTCAGAATTCAGATGGGCCAGGACCTTTGAAGAAGCCGAGGATGCACACTCCCCTCTTTCAACCCTCCAGCTCTCACTCATCATCCCCACTCCCTGATCCTCCCACCCTCCTACTACCATCGGTGATAATGACACCACAACTAAGGGTGTCACCCCTATGCCTCCACCCCCTCCACCACCTCCTACTCCTGCACCTCCCACTCCTCCTCCTCCACCGCCAATGCCATCTCTACTACCTCTTCCCTCACTGCCCCCTGTGGTTGTCCCCCCTCCTCCCCCCATCGCCTCAGCACCTGCTTAGCCTTCCCTAGTCATTGTGCTGACTGCAGCTCTGGTGGAGCTCAAGTAGTCGGTCGATGAACTTTGGCGCAAAGCCACAGATAGTAAACATGAGAATGCCAAGCTGAGGATGACCAATGAGGAATTGCGAGCGGAGGTGAGGAACTTATCATTGCAGATAGGTTATTGGATGTCCAGTGCAACCATAGTGCAGGAACTGCCTAGGATGTGGGGAACTTAGGCATTGGGGTCTGGAAATCTGAGGAGTGCATTTGATGACTTGGATGGAGATGGAGAAATAGAGTTAGGATTGTAGAATAGGAATAGTTATTTAATTGATTGTTTTGAAATTTGAATTTGACTTGAAAGTGAATTGTAGGTTCGGAAATAAGAGTTGAATTGGAAAGGAATGATGGAATTGGAATTGAGGTTTTTTTTTTTTTTGAACTTGAAGACAGAGTGAATGGAACTGAAATGCGAGAGTGATAATGAACGGAATGAGCAAGAGTGAACAGAAAAGAAATTACCAGGTGCTTATGGAATGGGTAATGGTCCAGGTTTGTCTGGATACGACTTGTGAAAGTTTTGAATGAGTTCTGAAGTGTGATTGAGTTCTGTTGCAAGGAGCCATGAAGTTTCTTCGTCTGTGCCTTCATATCCTGCCCACCGCACTAAGTACAACAACTTGCACATTGTACGTCGATTATTGATTTTCCAGTGGAGGATCTCGGATATCTCAAATTTGGTTTCGCTGTCAATTATGACTGGGGGTGGAGGTGGTTGAATGCGATTAGGAATGGGATTAGGAGAGGCTGGCTCAAGCATTGAGATGTGGAATACAGGATGTACTGCATTCATGTAGCCTGGGAGCTTCAGAGTAACTGAGTGAGTATGGGGACATGCAATGATTTCAAATGGACCCAAAAACTTCTCAGCTAGCTGTTTTGCAGGACGGGTAGTCCTGAGGAATTTGGCCTTGATAAATGCGAGACTTCCAATAGGAAAGTCTGGAGATGGAAGTTGTTTGGTGTCAGCTGAGGCTTGGTGCATTTGTTGAGCATCGAGGATATTGGTTCGAAGTTGCTGGTGCAACTCATCCAGGTCGACTACAAAGTCTTGCGCTCGTGATAAAGTGAGGTTGCATTCAGGATGAATGGTGAGGTTGGGATGATAGCCTTTGTTGGCAAAGAAAGGCGAGACTCCAGTGGTGGCACTGGGAGTGTTGTCATAGGTGAACTCTGCAAGGGGTAATAGTGAAGCCCAGTTGTCTTGTTGATAGTTGCAATAGACATGAAGGTACTATTCTGATGTCTGATTAGTACACTTGGTCTGGCCATCGCCTTCTGGATGATAGCCTGAGGTGAAATGCAACTTCATGTCGAGGGCTTTCCCGAGAGAATGCCAGAAGTGGGACATGAATTCTGAGCCTCTATCTGAAGTGATGTGAGAAGGGATGTCATGTTTGGAGAATACGTGAAGTACGAAGAGTTCTGCGAGCTGAGAGGAAGTGATTGTGACAGAAGTGGGAATGAAGATAGACTGTTTAGAAAAGCGGTCGACTATGACTAGGATGGCCGTGAATCCCAAACATGTGGGAAGCTGCTCAATGAAGTCTATGGAAATCGAGTTCCAGGGTTTGTCTGGTACTGGAAGCCGTTTGAGTAATCCATATGGCTTATGACATTGTGATTTATTCCGCATACATGTCGTGCAGGACTTGCAGTAGTCTTTAATGATTGAGCGAATGCCAGGCCAGTTGTAGTTGTGTCTGACAAGGTCTATGGTTTTGTTAATTCCGAAGTGTCCAGAAAGAATGTGATCATGCTTATGTTGTAACATGCATAAGCATAAGTCTTGGACCTCGGGAACATAGATGTGATCGTCGAATAGTAACAGACCATTGGAATTAGTCTGCCACTTCGGGTTGTCGTTATTTGCAAGGTGTTTCTGGGCTAAGGAGTTGGAAGGAAGATGATGTCTGATGTCATTCAGGATGCGCTTGGTGTCCATAAGAGTCGAGGCCCTCAGTATGGGTTCGACGAGGCTTGTGGCTCAAAGGGATGTGGTCAACTGATGTTGAGAGAAGATGGGTTGAAGGTTCTGGGGATTGATAGTGGCGTAGTCACTCATCCCCTCCTTAAGGTAGACGTCCCATTGTCTAGTGAGTGAATCAGGCTTAGTGCCCAAACAACCTGGTCTGAAACAAATGACGAGATTAAACTAAGAAAGGTATTCCGACCACCTAGCTTGACGTCTAGTTAACAACTTGGTTGTACAGAAGTACTCCAAGTTCTTATGAATGGTGATGACATTGACAGGGTTGCCAGAACCTTCTAAGTAGTGATGCCACTTTTGAAAAGCTTCGAAAATTGCGAGCAGTTCTTTATCATGAACATCATAATTGAGTTTGGGAGAAGTGAAAGTTTAGGAATGAAATGCGACAGGATGAAGCTCACCATCTGGGGAATGTTGAGAGAGTATAGCTGCTAAAGCATAATCTGACCCATCTGTCTCCACAATCAAGGGCAAATCAGGAGTCCAATGAGTTAAGATGGGGGCAGATGTGAATGCCAGTTTCAGCTTATTGAACACATCTCTACACTCCTCACTCTAATTCCATGGAATAGAGGGGATGGGATAGGGAGAGTGAACCAAGTGATGTCCGAATGTACTGAGCCAAGACCACATACTGATGATGAAATGTCTTGTCACTGGTGGGTTTAATCACTAAGGGTTGGTCAGTCGGTATTGTCGAGTGAACCAGAGCTCAGTATCATGGGCTTGACAATTGCCCATCAACCTATCACCCATCACCTGTTAACCTATTACCCATCCTCCCATTGTCCATCCTCCCATTGCCTACCAACCCATCACCTGTCTTCCTGCTTTGACCATCAACCATCAACCATTGTCTATAGCTCAGCTCAGTCATATGACCCAGGGCCTTCCAACCAACAGAAACCTTTTGGTTGACCTAGTTAATAGCAGTTTGACCTTAGACTTAACATATATCTTCAACACCAAAGTCTTGTCCAGGTTCCAAAACATTGACCCCCCCATTGTAATGTTATATTGTCTCACTGTAATCATCGTTTCTATAAGTTTCTATAACTCCTATTGATTGTAATATTTAGTGTATTATTTGTAAAAAGTAATCTCACTATTTTGGCATCCATCTCTAGTTTAAAAGTGCAAAAATCTTGATTATTCTATCTCCTGCTTATTTGCAGGAATTTTACTTGTTTATTCCTACATTACTCCAGCTCTTATTCTATTCAGTAACACAGTAGGGGTACTTTTTATCTTCAAGATTTGTTATGTTTCCACACTCGGTCACAGAAGTAAAATTATGTTTGCAATATTTTACAGTATGTACACTCTGTCACAACGCATGCCAGTTACAATGAGTAAATATTATCAATGACTTGAGGGACATTCAGAAATTTTAAGCTTAGCACAGTAGCTGCAACCAAAAGAACACTGATTACAAAAGCAGACAGCTATTGCTTGTACACAACAATTAGGCATATAATAAACTGCTAGAATACACTATTCTAACATTGGAGGTATGGATACCATACATATACTGCCTGCACATGAAATTGAAGTTTCTAACTTGAGTTTTTATGAAAACATCCATGGTGTCAATAGGATTTGAGCCACAAGAGTATCCCTTCATGGACAAATGACCAGCAAAGCTCAAAAGTTATTGGTTAAACAGGTATTAAACAGGTATTATAAATTCCAACTACTCAAAACGCTTAGAAGAGTTTCTCAATTTAGTAGCTCGAAAAATTATCAAATTGCGGTTATGACAGGCACAAACCCTATTAGATGCAACCAGGAACGGCCCAACAGTTTATAACCAACCATTTGAGAAAATTTCATCATGAACCTTCCCTAGGAAGTATCTTCGGCGAAATGACCAATGATTCTGGTCCCATGGTATGAACTACCTTTCCAAGCCTCTTTAGTGCCTCATTTGCATCCATGCGAAGCTCTGGGTTGATTACAAAGAAATCTGCTAGAATATCATCTATTTCCGGAATGGTGGTCTTCATAGTGGAACAAATTAGAGGAAAAAATTTACCAATATAATAAGATCCGCATACCTTGAATAGATGGAAGCTCACGCCAAATTGCCAGACATCTAATTTGAAAGGATTATACGGTTTTCCAGGTCCCAATTCACGCGGAATCGGTCTAGAATACATTTCAGGTTCCGGAAAGGAACCGCCTAGAGGGTAGCCAATGCAGACACGCTCTTCCGGAGGGCATTCAGGTGGAAAGTCTACAGCCACCTCGAAGTCGATCAGGTATACCCGGGGACGAGACACAGGAATTGACCTGGTGAGCATGGATTCGGGAATCCATTGGACTAAAAAGTTGTCACGGAATGCGTCCTAAAAAAATTATAAGGGTTGGCGACAAGTTAAGCTTTGATATAGTGGGTCCTCACCTGATGAGCTATATTTAAGTCATGAAGATATGCGAGGGCCCGTATGATATCATCAATATCTTTCATGCTGGAAGATGAGAAAGCCACGCTCACTTCTAGCCCCTGCATCACCATGTCTATCACGTCCCCGACAGAGTTCTGTTGCAAGGGATTGCACGCCTCCTCCAACGAACAGGCCACTTTAGGGAAAAGTCCAAAAATGATGTCTTCAAACTGGAATTCGCTAAGCATGGGAAGAGCATGGTTTTTACTGTGCAGACTCTGGGGTCCAGTTGCAATTTTCCTGAGTATTTTCAGATGCTGGTGCCCTTCGTCTCCGATCACGATGACACGGAGAGCGATATCATGTCCTTCGCGCGTACGAACGATTCTGGTGAGAGGATTCTAACCGCAGATGTAAGAAGATGGAAGCAAGGGAATGCAAGAAGCGCACTGTGTACTGAAATCGACCAAGCCTTTTCACACTATCAGCGAGGTCTCTGTTTGGCGGGGCATAGCCAAATCCACTTGATAACGGACAGGTTCTACCAGGGGAGTAGAGAGTACTAAAGAACGCATGGGGCCATTGCGTGAAGCCTCGGTCACGGATTATTTCCTCTGCATCTTTCCAGATCTGTTCCTCGGCCTCATGTGAATCTCCTGGCATTCTCCATGTATCGAGGTCATGAGGGAGCTGTAGATCAGCATCAACAAATGGTATACAAAGAGGAAAATGACACGAAACCTTCTGACGGATGCGTTTCATTTTTTGCCGAGAATTGCTTGGCCAGAGGGAGTAATATTTGAGTGTAAAAACTGAGACTATAGCTGTCGCTAAGGTCGCTGCTGCTAACATCGAAGAGGACAAGCTGGTACCCATGATGGCGTGATGGGGTAACGCCGTGACGCAACGCGATGACATGAACCTCTGGGACCTCTGCAAATTTATGTAATCAGCACACTAGGCCGTAGCCAAGGGTAACCGCGCTTATTCTCATTACTATGATGTGTACTCCTTACTTTATCTGATTGTGTGAAGACAACAAACGTTGAAGATTTCGAATGTTGAGGATTCGGTGGCGCTTATCAAGGACCGAGGAAAAAAAACCTTTTCACTTGAACGGAGGTAGTGGCTCGTGCAAACAGACTAGGAATTCAAAGGCAAGCGACATATCAAACAAGATTGAATTCTTCTAAAAACAAATCCTATATTAGAAATTATTTTTATCAATCATCAGTTTTCAATTAGGTTTGAGCACTTCTTTGTATAATGTTGCTTGCCTTGCTTCCTTCTTACAATAACATATGCACTCTCCTCCAATCATACCTCTTGACACACCCACAGCCAAGTGACAGAATAATGATAAGAGGTGATTGGAGTAATAAAAAGTATTGGGCA
>QLPI01005971.1:0-22586 GCA_003314275.1 Chroogomphus rutilus | reverse complement strand
AAATCACATTCGAATATCTCCCAACCGATCAAATGCTCGCAGACATCCTCACAAAGGGTTTATCGGGACCCAGAGTGAAGATTCTCACCGAAAGGCTCGGCATATATTGAGCTTGAGGGGGCGTGTTGGGTGCAAACTTGCATTCACCCCTGAGAGAACAATCTCAATATATTGTAGTATTATATTAATTTCGGTATCATTCTGTGCGCCTTTGAACACTTTATTTTTCTCAATTTTCTTTGTATTTTTACCCTCATTATTGAGGGAGTTATTTCTATTCTACTATGTACGATACTTACGGGCGCTTGTCCACGCACGACGCGACTAGCGTGGCCAGCTCCCTGGATTTGGAACCGGCAGCCTGGCTCAAACCTTCGATAGGGTCAAGGGCTGGCTGCAAGGTATATGCGGGTGAGACACGACCCGCGCAAAGCCTCCCTCCTCAGTTATTGACCATACTGAGGAGGTGAGTCGTATAATATTATGTACAAAGCCTCAGGGCTAATTCTTCTTTTATTTCTTTTGTAAGATAAATAAATTAGGTATATTTTCGAATATACATCTCAGTTATTGACCATACTGAGGAGATAAATAAATTAGCTGCTCAAAGAATTCTTCTATCCTACTGTATTTGCTCATAATCTCATCAGTATGGTGCATGCAGCACGTATGGCGCATATGGTGCGTACGATGCGTACAGCATGTATGACATGTACGGCGCGTAGGGCGCATACGACACGTACAGTGCGTTCGTCGCATTTGTGGTGTCACGTGCATGTATGGCGCTTTCGTTGCATTCAGGGCGTCGTGTTCGTGTCGGCGCATGCACGTATGTGTAAGTTGCATTTGTGTCGGAGTTGACGCCCTGGGTTGTGCCTGGGTCACAGGTGCTCATAGCTTGACCTGCACCCACACCCAAGGACACCTGACCCAGTGACCTGTGCGGGTTGGCCTGACCTGTGCATTTCCCTACCAACATATGGGATGATTGCAAATGCATGTGAGAAGACCAAAACAAGATGTGGTATACAGCACGAGATGTTGAATGTAGTAATGGGTGTATGGGGTGCAAATGATATGTGAACAGCTCGACAAGATGGACCAGGTTGGAAAATACACAGATGGTGAGAACAGATGCGAACAATGCAAATGTGGTGCACACAAGGGTGGAATGTGAAATAATAGGAATAGATTGATGATGCCAAGAATTCTCATTGGTTTGTCAGATAATGTAGAATGATAAGATAAATTAAGTTCATCAGGCCTGGAAAATGTTATGGACTTTTATATAGTCCCTCAACTCAACTCGACTCAGCTCGGCTGGGTGTACAAGAGTTGCAAATATGACTCTTGCCTCAAAAACCCAAAATATTGTAGACTTTAGATGTAAAGTCCCTCGACTCGACTCGGCTCGGCTGGGTGTACAAGAGTTGCAAGTATGACTCTTGCCTCAAAAACCCAAAATATCATGGACTTTAAACATAAAGTCCCTCGACTCAACTCAGATAATAGAACTCGATGTGAAATCAAAATCATGAATGGGTCATAATGGGTCATAATGGCTCGTATGGATGGCCGGTCCATGTGGCGGTGATTAATAGAGATATCAAGTAAAGAGCGCCAAAGCAACTCAGTCGGCTGATGAGAGCAAACTGAGACTCTTAATCATGTTGTGATAGGATTTTAGAATGGTTTTTAGATCAAAAGATTGTGGGGAAAACTGAACTCATGAGTGAAGAGGATAGAAAAATGATTCTTATTCTTACAGTTATTGATTATGCTATTGTCAAGTCCACATACCGAGACCCGTCCGCTCGGCAATACCGACCAAACAACCATTCTATATCCACGACCAAATGTCCTTCATCGCACGCATGATGCCTGGAAACACCGGTCGCGTACATTCGCCAGACACACTCCTTGTCCTCACCCTCTGGTCTCTCTTACCTCAGCACTTCCTCCCTTTGTATTATCCTCAGTTACGAGCCTTGTCTTATAGCCTGGCACCTCCTATTGTCCTATCCTTGGGCATGTCCTATTATTCTGTCCTTTATTGTTTTATCCCTGACTTACATTCCTTATTCTAATTTTACTCGCTGTGGACAATAACCACATGCTCTGCATACCTTATTGTTCCACATTCCTTGTTCCACATGTTGCTTCTTAAACCTATATAAGTAGGGCATGCATGTACATATTTCCTCATTCTGGGTATCGACTAGGCTTAGGCCCTTCTACCTTCTTCTCCTCTGTTAAGTCCTCGACTTGGGCCGGCATCATCAGCATCCCCCCGAGTATCTGTCTGTTGCAAATCCAGTGGCACACACGGCAAGTAGGGCGCAATGCATGAGCACGTTGAAGCCAACACCACTACTCTTGGCCTGCAGGACTTGGCCATAGTCCGCCCGACCTTTCGCCAACACCTCTCGGCAGTACTGAAGTCCGTCAGTACCTGAAGCTTGACAGCTATTATACATGGAAAGTAGGCTAAGAAAGGGAAAAGCGTTTATGCATGCACGTGTCATATATGATGCATGCAAGTGACAATGTCTATGTGTGACATGTCACACATAAACAATAAGAGAAATATGCACTTGCAATAAAGTATGTGGCAGTACTTAATAGTAAACTGAGAAAAATAAAGAAAAATAATTACCATATATTTCCAACAGATCCCAGAAGTGCTCAATAGGATTCAGGTCTGGAGACTGTACAGGCCAGTCAAGGAAAGTGATATTGTTGTTTTCCATCCAGTTCTTGGCCTTCTTTGACTTGTGCTTTGGGTCATTGTCCTGTTGAAAAATTACCTGTTCCTCAGGAATTCTACTTTCCTCCAGGCTGGGCAGCAGGTGGTCCTCCAAAATGGACACAAACTGATCAGCATCCATCTTCCCCTCAATCTCTGCAAGCTGGCCAATACCATTCCATCCCATACACCCCCATACCATAATGTTTCCCCCTCCAAACTTAACTGTCCCCTGCACCTCTCTCTCAATCAACCCTTCCCCCTTCTGTTTCTAGACCCACTGTCTCCCATCTGACCCAAACCAGTTGATTTTGGTCTCATCTGACCAAATGACCCTCTTCCAGTCCTCTACAGTCCACTCTCTGTGCTTCAAAGCAAAAACTAACCTCAGCTGTCTATGCCTTGCACTGAGGAAGGGCTGTTTCTTCCTCACCACAGCCTTGAATAAATGTTTGCTGAGGAGTCTTCTGACTGTTTCTGAGGAGACTGGGGGGGGATAATTGTATTGATGTGTTTGGTGACCTGAGTAGCATTGGCAGCTCTGCGAGTAGCAATTTGTGATAAAATAGCATGTTGATCTCTAGAGGAAAGCTTGGGGGGTAACCTCCAAAGGAGCAGGGCTAGTTGGGATGGTATCAAGCTTTGGGTACTGATGGACTTTGGTACTGCCAAAGGGTGTCGGGAAGACAATGGCCAAGTCCTGCAGGCTAAGAGTAGTGGCATTGGCTTCAACATACTCGTGAATTATGCCCTACTTGCTGTGCATGCCACCGATTTGCAACAGACAGATACTCGGGAGGATGCTGATGATGCTGGCCCGAGTCAAGGACTTAACAGAGGGGAAGAAGGTAGAAGGGCCTAAGCCTAGTCGATACCCAGAATGAGGAAATATGTACATGCATGTCCTACTTATATAGATTAAGAAGCGACATGTGGAATAAGGAATGTGGGACAACAAGGTATGCAGAGCATGTGGTTATTGTCCACAATGAGTAAAATTAGAATGAAGGGATGCAAACGGGCATAGAACAATAAAGGATAGAATAATAGAAGCGTGACCAAGGATAGAACAATAGGGAGTGGCCGACTATAAAATAATGGAGTTGTGGCCGAGGATAATACAAGGACAGAAGTCCCAAGGTGAGATGGACCGAGGGGTGAGGAGTAGGCATATGGGTGGTGGATGTGCCAAGCCAAGACCTGTGTACCAAGTGATATGCACATGGCGTGGCCACTTGGACGTGAACATAGGATGGTTGCTTGGTCAGCACTGCCAAATAAATGGGTCTCGGTATGTGTACTTGACAGATGGAGAGTTCTGAGAGTCCGGGATACTGTAGACTCGGTGAGGCCAAGTCTTGAGTCAATAGTGCAAGTGGAATGACCATGAGAGGCCAAGGAGAGGATGTTTTCTTTTTGAGCAGTGGAAGTGGGGTGCATTGGAGTGTAGTGAAGTTCTGGACATGTTGGAGGGGATTAAATACCTTAATTTGAGTTCTCATGAAAGATAAGGTTACCATAGTAACCATCTAACAAGGGTTGCATATTATATAATAGATGGAGTATCAGATTCTGATACCATCTCACAAAACTCAGTCAATGGGCCCTTGATTTGAATTGCCCATATCTTCATTGCCCCTGATTGGAATTATATAATTTTTAATGGTTGCATAGCCTTGATCAGATTATTTTCTTGATGTACCAATACTTTTCTCATATATGTTTTACATTAAAAGCTATTCAATGAATAGTCCAAAAGCACCAAACATTGACTCAGTTTTGTAAGTCACTGTATATAATAGCTATTACATAAAGGTCAGCCCAGAAGCATGGCTCATTTACTAATAATATTTTGTGACTTGACCAGTCACAAGACTACAAGCTGTGGGAATATTTCTTTTCTTTTTATTATTAGTGACTACAAGGGTGACACCATGACTTCCAGGGGATTCCAGGATCTTCCATCCTTTTCCAATACAACCAATACATGCACAACAAAGGCATGTACGACCGACACCAAAGCCAAGGATTCCAAGGTGATAGAGTCAAAAAAATAAGTGTTAGGGAATAGGGAATTCTCCCTTCAATTTCTAGAAGAGTTCTGAATCAGATTGGCATACAAGATCAAACCTCTTGTTATGGCCCATGCCCCCCCAAAAAAAACATTATTAGTCCTCACAACCACCCACTCCATTTCTGGGACCTTTCCAACTGTAGAAGTCTGAAATGACCATTCTCCAACTCCATTGTAACAATCCAAAATCCTGCAATCCCAAACCCCTGAGTCTGCAACCAAGTTTCCACTCCTTGATAAGTAGGGAAATGCATGGGTCAGGCCAACCTGCATGGGTCACTGGGTCGGGTGTCCTTGGGTGTGGGTGCAGGTCAAGCTGTGAGCACCCATGACCCAGGCCCAACCTGGGGCGTCACTCCAACATGAACGCAACTTACGCATACATGCATGCATCAACACGATGAAAGCGCCGTACGCGCACGCGACACCACAAATGCGACGAACGTGCCATACATGTCGTATGCACCATACGCATCGTACACGCCATATGCACCATATGTGCCGCATGTGCGGTACATGTCGTTCGTGTCGTACACATCGTACATGCGGTACATGTTGTACGCGTGGTATGCATCGTACACGCCATATGCACCGTATGCACCGCACGTGCCGTATGCGCCATACACGCCACACGTGCCGTATGCACCATACATGCCGCACGTGCCGTATGCGCCATACACACCGCACGCATGTGGGTGCGGCATGCACCCGACACCCATCGACCCATGGGAAAAAACCCATGGGTTGATGGGTTCAGGTTTCCCATGGGTCGGGTGCAGGTCACCCACATTTGACCCATGGGTGACCCATGCCATTCCCTATATGTCACCCATTTATGGCCTGCTTGCATATGTGTCACCCTATCTCTCCACTCACATGACTGTTCTTTTTGTCACCAATATTCTGACCACATGCACACCATCTGCAATTATTCTCACTTGCACAACCGTTCACATCTGTGCATGTTCTCGCTGATTGCACACCATTTACGTTTTCCGCACGACAGTCCACCCACCGTCTTTCTATCTTGCACCTACCTGCCATCATTTCGTTATCAACCTTGACGACATCTTTTGCATTGTGCACTGTCAAACGCCGGTTGTCGATGCAACCGCAACTGTTGCCACCCTCTGATGCAACATCTCCGACGTACATGCCTCATCTATGCACCATTTGTGTCTGGCACACACATGATTAGCATTGGCCATGCTTTATTGTGTTTCATCTGTGGCCTGTTTCAGCATTTAGGAGACATTTATGTTTTTAATTCCCGCCATTTGTTTCTCGCCATTTGTGTGTCTCCCATCTTTGTCGTTTGTGTTCCTCAGTCACTTGTGTCACATCATTTCCATCACTCGCCCAACCAGTTTTCATCTTTTCC
Organism: Chroogomphus rutilus; assembly: GCA_003314275.1. Classification (NCBI taxonomy): domain Eukaryota; kingdom Fungi; phylum Basidiomycota; class Agaricomycetes; order Boletales; family Gomphidiaceae; genus Chroogomphus; species Chroogomphus rutilus. Next base: position 16,385 of record QLPI01005971.1, on the reverse strand, counting down.
TCCACTTGCAGTCATCATATACATGGTCATTTTCCCATTGCACATCATCTGCGCTGTGTTGTTCTCGTGCACAACCCTTCACATTGGCACTTCATACTCACATCCTTCACACATGTTCTATGTACCATTCGTACCATCTGCACATTTGTGTCATGAACCTCTCCTGTTTTGCCTTCGTTTATGTCATGCACTTGCTCATTTACCTCCCGTCATCCCCGTGGTTTGCATGCATCCTGTCTGCAATTGTTTGTGGCCACACCTTGTCCCCTGCATGCCATTTGCATCTGCCCCATGTCATTCTCGCCTCTTGTGCAGCCGTCATTCCCATGCCATGTCCTGCTCCCTGATCCACGATTCTCATTCATGCTTGCATGTGTATCTGCCATCGTCGCATCCATTCTCCTGCAGTTTTGGACATATCCATATGTTATTCCATCACACACGTATCCATACTCTGTCACCATTTCTGTCTTTCACCTGGTCACTTACCTGATCCCCTGGTTCATCATTCATGCACCAACATTCCTTGCACAGCCCTCACATCCATCCTCATTCTGTCATCCCTACACTCTGTGCCTTATTCCGTCCGCCATTCTCCTCGTTTGTCTGGCGGCACCCCCCTTGGTACCAATAGTTCCCATTATTCTTTCGACAACCGCGTTGCCTCTACACCACGAGTGCAGATCCCTGGTCCATCCATCGTTCATCCCTCGTTTGCATGCATCGCTGCTGGTGCGCTACCATCATCATTCATCATCACTTGCCCCGATTCATCGGTTCATTGCACATTGTTGCAAACCCTTATCACTCATCATTCTATGAGCTGTCAGGGTTTGGAGGGGTGTGTTGGAAAAATATGGTGATTATTTTTCTTTATTTTTCTCATTTTACTATTAAGTACTGCCAGGTACTTTATTGCAAATGCATATTTCTCTTATTGCTTATGTGTGACATGTCATGCATAGACATTGTCACTCGCATACATCATATATGACACGCACATGCATAAATGCTTTTTCCTTTCTTAGCATACTTTCCATGTATAATAGCATAATCAATAACTGTAAGAATAAGAATCATTTTTCTATCCTCTTCACTCATGAGTTCAGTTTTCCCCACAATCTTTTGATCTAAAAACCATTCTAAAATCCTATCACAACAGGATCATGCAAAAAACAGGCTTAAGGAGTATCCAACACCACCCAAGGGAGTTTGGCGAATTTAGGAGAGAGTAGAGGAGGTATGGAATATCATACCACCAGAGGTGTGTCAGAATTTGATAGAGAGTATGCCTAGAAGACTTGAGGCAGTAATTAAGGCTAAGGGGGGCAATACCAAGTACTAGAATTGCAACTTACTATTTCTCTGATACCCTCTCACAAAACTGAGTCAATGGGCCCTTGATTTGAATTGTCCATATCTTCATCACTCCTGATTGGAATTACATAATTTTTAATGGTTGCATAGTACTGATCAGATACTGTCTTTTATACACCAACATTTTTTTCATATATGTTTTACATTAAAAGCTATTCAATGAATAATCCAAAAGCACCAAACATTGACTCAGTTTTGTGAGTCACTATAAGTAGTGCATGCATGTACATACTTCTAGGGAATAGCATGGGTTTGGCCAACCTGCATGGGTCACTGGGTCAGGTGCCCTTGGGTTTGGGTATGGGTCAAGCCGAGAGCACCTGTGATCCATCCCAACCCAGCATGTCAACCATGTATGCATACGACACCCAACCGGGCACTTGCTCCTGTCATACGTGCATATATGACATGCACGTGCATACAACACACACACACCGCACATGCATACAACATGCATGCGCATATGACACACACATGCTGCCACATGCATACAACACACATGCCGCACACATATGACATGCATGCACTGACACCAACAAGCCGTACATGCATGCATACAATGAATTTGTGTCAGTACATGCATGTACAGCACATTTGCACGTGTGCATACCACGCATCCATGCTGGCATGTTCGAGTCAGCGTGTTTGTGTCAGCATGTGCATGTGATGAGATTATGAGTAAATATGCAGTAGGTTTGAGAATTTCTTAGGCAGTCTATTTAATTTTCTCCTCAGTGTAGTCAACCACTATAAGTATATTCGAGAAATATACCTATTTAATTTTCTTACAGAGTAAAAGAAATATGAAAATCAGTCTGGACACTACAGAATTATATTATACAACTCACCTCCTCAGTGTAGTCAACCACTGAGGAGGGAAGTATGTGCGAGGAATGTTTCACCCGCACATATACTAGAGCCGGCTCCTGACCCTATCCAAGGTTTGAGCCAGGCTACCAGTCCCTATCCAGGGAGCTGGCCATGCATGTCATCTGGTGCATAGGCAAGCACCCATAAGTAGCGTACACGTAGATATACAATATCTCCCTCAATATTGAGGGTAAAAATACAAGAAAAATACCAAAAAATAGTAAATCAAAAAATGCACTGAATGGCATCGAAATTGTCAGGCTTCGGTACTGCCGATGGTGCTGTCAGAACCGGCCAAGTCCTGCAGGCCGGTTGGGGTGGCTTGGCTTCAACGTACTCGTGCGTTGCACCCTGCCTCCTGTGTGTGCCACTAACTTGTAATGGGAACAGATACTCAGGCGGATGCCGAGGGTGTCGGCCCAAGTAAGGACTTCTGAACAGAAGGAGGAGAGTAGGGAGGCGTAAACCTAGTTGATACTCAGACTGAGGAACTATGTACACGTATCCACTACTTATATAGGCTGAGAGGTGGAATGTGGAATAAGGGTGGCATAAGACATGGAAAAAAGAATAAGGTATGAAGACCATGTGGAGGTATAGTCCACAGCGATTAGAATAGAATAATGAGAGAGTAAGACAATGAAATATAAGCGGGTGAGATTGTGGAAAGAATAGAACAATAAGGAATGGCCGAGAATAAAACAATAGGGCCGCGAGTGAGTGGCAGAGAATAGTGAATGTCCCAAGGGTAAGCGAGTGGGGGGGAAGACAGGGAGTGTAGGGATGATAAAGAATAGGGATTGGGGAAAGGATAATGAACCAGGTGATAAACCGGGTGTACCAAACCGAAACCGTGCGCCATGGGATGATATGAGTAAGGGTCGGTCGGTCAGTACTGCCGAGTAAGTCAAAGCACGATGTGTGGTTGTGACAGAAATTGATATAAAAATACAATATATTGAGATTGGTCTCTCAGGGGTGAAATGCATGTTTGCACCCTACACGCCCCCTCAAGCTCAATATATGCCAAGTTTTTCGGTGAGAATCTTCACTCTAGGTCCTGGTAGACCCTTTGTGAGGATGTCTGCAACCATTTGATTGGTTGGGAGATATTCAATTTGAATCTTCTTCCCATCAATTGTGTCTCGGATAAAATAGAGTCGTATATCGAAGTGTTTAGTCCTCGAGTGTTGCTGATTACCATAAGCTATTGTAATAGCTGATTGGTTGTCAGCATAAATTTTTATAGGATTTTTAATTAGCTGGAAAACTTCGGTTATGAAATTCCTGAGCCATATAGCCTCTTTTGTGGCATGAGTTAACGCAATAAACTCTGTCTTGGTGGATGAGAGTGCCACAATCATCTGCTTTTGGCAGCTCCATGAGATGCTCCTGGAATCAATTTGAAAGATGTAGGCCGATATAGAATGTCTATGATCTTGTGAGGCCCAGTCGGCATCTGAGTATCCTACTCTGCCATCTCGACTTTTCTCTAAGATCAGCTTATTTTCCTTCGTGCCTTTTAAATACTTAAATACTCTCTTTACTGCATTCCAGTGAGCAATCCCTGGATTTTCTAAGAACTGCGATAATGTTACATCCCATTGCAATGGTTGGTGAATACATGTAACAAGTTGCTGTTTAAATAGTGCCCACAGACTAATGCCAGATAACCTGGCATAGTGGCCTTTTGGCCCAGTTGGAAGAGCACATTACTGTGGAAATTTGTTGCCTTTCACAGATAATAAAGAAACTGCAAACGATATATCTGGTCGGGTAGCTACTGCTGCCCACATGAGTGAACCAATTGCCTGCCGGTATGGAATCTTTTCCATGGTTTTCTTTTCAGCTTCAGTAGTCAGGCACTGTTCTTTAGACAGTTTGCATGTAGGATCCAATGGAGTTGTATGCGTTTTGGCATCTTGAAGATTAAACCGGTCAATTATCTTGTTAATATAGGATTCTTGTGAGAAGCTTATTGTACCGGCCGATTTGTCTCGTTCAATCTTCAGATTAAGGAGCCAATGGATTTCTCCAAGGTCTTTCATCTTAAATATGGCTCCGAGATCTTCCTTGATGCCCCGCAATACAATATCATCAGTAGCCATTATGGTAAGGTCATCTACTGTGGCTCCAATGATGGCATAATCGTTCTGTCTGTGTCTATAGAATACCGCAGCGTCTGAGGCTGACTTTGTAAATCCAATAGAGTATAAGGCATTGGATAGACACTTATACCATTCTTTGCCCGATTGTTTGGGCCTGTATATGCATCTTCAGCAATAATATGTTTTCATGTTGTTCCTCAAAATATCCCAGCAGCTTATGCATATATATTGGTTCCTCGAGTGGTGCATTTGTTAAATCTGCATGTCGGCGCTTAGCTAGAGGCTTCCGGGAGGGTTTCCAGAGGGTTCCAAATGATTTCTGAAGGGGGGTTTGTACTCCAGGGATGGAGGGACTAAGGGTCGTGGACTCGGATTGGAATCGGAATGGGGACGGAAAGTCGGGAAGTGCCAGGGGTCTTGGGACTGTTCATGGTATAGGGTGGTACGAGTGGTTTGAGGTCGCAGGGACTTGGCTTCAACTTAAGTGTTGCGCCCTCCTCGATCGTCTGTCCCTAATTTCAGAGAGTTGGAAAGTTTACCAGAACTTAATTTGAAACTATGATGCAGAATGAAGTCGATATTCATACTGGCGAATAGTCTAGTCGACTGGTGACTTATATACATGTATCTAGTCTGGTACTATCTTTTACCAAGTAAAGACAAGGGGGGGGGAAGAGAGTACAAGGGGCAATATAAAACAAAGAACAAAGGAGTGAGGTACGCGATGATCCTGGAAATCCGGAAATCAGTTATTTGGTCTTTGAGTGATTGGAAAGGTCCCAGAAACGGTGCGGGTGGTTGTGGGGTTTAATGTGGGTTTATTGGCAGCATGGGCCATAACAGTATCCCTCTACTAGGACCGAGCCCTCGAGGTCCTAAGCTTAATCTTGCCGTGAATTGAGCGGAGAAGAGGGTGGGACTATTTTTTAGGCATATTGGGACGTAATAGGTGTTTTTTCCGAGTGCCCGTCCAATGCATATATAAGGAGGCCTTTCTCCTATGGAGAACATGGATCCTCGACCCTCGGGAAGTTTCAGAATTCTTTCCCGTTTTTTCCTCTCTGGGGCATCATCGGGAGAGTTCAATGGGGGTCTTGAGGATGAAGTGCGATACCTGCAGGGCATTGATGCTGATGTGGCAGCATTGCGGGCTCGTGCCGTCGTGATTCGCGATTCCCTTGGTTTGTTTGAATAGTTTGTTTTCTCCTCCCCTTAACCTCTCCATAGTGCAGGGGCGTTTCTTAGATCCATTGCCATCCAGAGACCACCCTCATGGTCAGTCAGGACGGGGTGTTGTACCCAGTAGTCTAGTGGCAGGGGTGGATGGTCTGGAAGCTTTCAATTAGATTTCCGTGTTTTTGGCCTGTCTGGATGCGTTCCAGGCGAAATCAAGTTATTTCCAGGATCTTCTTGTGGCACTCGACTGCTGTTTGTTGTGAATTGTCGAGTTGTCGGAACTGTGTCCAGGGGAGGTTACACTGGCTTGGAATCTTGTCGACGTGTTGTCGTCCTTGATTAATCAGGTGGGGGGTGGTCCCCATGATCAGTTCTTGGGTGGTGTTCGTCCTTCGGAGACAGGGGGAGTTTTGGGTGAGTCCGTTGAGTGACTTGGTTGTGGGATGTGGATGCTTGGTGTGAGGGGTCCGTTGGGTGGTTCGGGGAAGTGAGGTTAGGGGGGTGAGCCTCTGGGGCTGGTCCAAGTTGAAACTGTTTCGTGCCTTGATCGGGTTGGTTCTGATCAGGGCCTGGGTGTTCCATGTTCATAATGAATGGATTGTTTGTGTATAATTTGGTCAGCGTCGAGGTGGTTTTTTGGAGGGGAAGTGTTAGGGTTTCCCAATTGATGTGGGTTGTTTTCTGGGTGTTCTTCCTCCCCCTGGGGTAGGCGTCTCCTCACCTGCCCAACTGTGTGGTCCGGGTTGTGGTGGTCGTAGTGGTCGTGGTATTTGTAGCGTTCATTTCTACTGGTTGTCGCTTTTTGGGTGGCGGCGGTGTCATCAGGATTCGAGGAATGTCCTGCAATTCGAGTCTCGGTTGAATCGTGTTGATTAGTTTAGTTCGTATTAATATTCTAACAAGAAGGGTTCTAGTTCTAAGAAAATCTACATGGTACTGTTAGTCTAAGGGACGGTACGGGATTCCGCAGTGTTCAGGGTTCTTCCTGAGCAGAGTTTTTTGGAGGGTCGGATTGAGCGCTGAGTGAAGACTGCTGGCTCTATATTGCCAAGAATCAGTTAGGATAATCTAAACAAGTAGTACTCAATGCCCTGTCGATCAGCGGATCCTAGTGGGTGAGTGTATGGTCCTTGCAACTAAAATTCTGACAGGGTTTGGAGGGTCAGATTCGGAGGGTTGGAGTTCGGAGGGTTGGAGTTGGAGTGTTTCCGCAGAAACGGGTCGAAATCTTTTTGACGCTTGGTCACAGGGGGTCACATTCCTGAAAAGGTTGGATGTATTGTTTTTGTTTTTTTACGTCCTTAGGCATAGTTGGTGTTCAACACAAACAACTGGTGCCGGAGTCAGGAGCCTAGCTTCTTATTCCTCGATTTCCGAAGCATCCAACATCTCAGACTCTTCTTCAACCTCTTCCGTCACGGAGGCTGTGCGCCCTCTAGTGACTGTGGTGGTGGATCTTGGGCATTCCTTGGCTGAGTGGCCCGATCTGCTGCAGAAGAGGCAGAGGTTTTGTTCAAAGCGGCGTTGCTGTTCTTGCAGTGTAAGTTTTCCATCTTTTCCAATTTTGGACGAAAGATCCATGGTAGTCCTGCTGCCACTGGACAGGGTTGTGGATTGGCCTACATTGGCCGTCTTATTGCCCGTGTTAGGGGCCGAATACATGGTCACGGGGGTCCTCCCTCTGTCGTAGGGGCGGTCGAAGTTCCGGGTGGAGGAAGGCTCTCTGGCGATTTCTGATCAAAGCTGCCTTGATCGGCTGCTCGAATCGTACGTGGTGTGGGGAAGCTCCTGTAGTTCTCAAGCCTGTTTTTATGAGGCGTCATGTGAGAACTAGCTCCTGTATCTAGGATAATGGTATCGCCTGTTCCATCTCTGATGAAGGCAGCACAATTGTAATTGATGAATGCCATTGATCCATCGTCGTCTCCTCTGGAAGATTCATCTTCATCAGCTACGTTGGCTTTTGCTTTGCCTTTCCCTTTTCCTTTCATCTTTCTGAACTTGGATCTTTTCTTCTGCCTAGGTCCCTGGCCTTCTCTGCCACCGCCTTTAGCCCAACACATTTCAACAGTGTGTCCCGGCTTTTTGCAGTTGGTGCATATATGTGCCTTTTTATCTGTAGTACCCACGAAACTTTGGTGATGAGATTATGAGTAAATATGCAGTAGGTTTGAGAATTTCTTAGGCAGTCTATTTAATTTTCTCCTCAGTGTAGTCAACCACTATAAGTATATTGAGAAATATACCTATTTAATTTTCTTACAGAGTAAAAGAAATATGAAAATCAGTCCAGACACTACAGAATTATATTATACAACTCACCTCCTCAGTGTAGTCAACCACTGAGGAGGGAAGTATGTGCGAGGAATGTTTCACCCGCACATATACTAGAGCCGGCTCCTGACCCTATTGAAGGTTTGAGCCAGCCTTCCCCTTGCCTGTTTACCTTCAGGACATTCACTCTTTGTTGCCATTTGGCAGTGGCCCTATTGTTTTATGTTCGGCCACTCCCATTGTTCTATTCTCACTCACTCTTTTGTCCTCAGCCATACTTTATTGTTCTATTATCATCCACATTCCTTGTTCTATTCTTGATCATTGTGGACAATACCTCCACATGATTCTTCATATCTTATTGTTCTCCATTCCTTGTGCCACTCTGCTCCACATCTTACTTATTAGCCTATATAAGTAGCCAATGTATGTAAATGGTTCTTTGTTCTGGAAATCAACTAGGTTTACGCCTTCTTGTCCTCCCTTCTCCTGTCCCAAGTCCTTTACCTGGGCCGACACTCTCGGCACTCTCCCGGGTATCCCTCTGTCCCAAATCAGTGGCATGCATGGGAAGTAGGGCGCAACGCACGAGCACATTGAAGCCATGCCACTACTTCTGGCTTGCAGGACTTGGCCACTCCTCGGCATTCCTGGAGCCTGACAATTACTGTAGGCTATATCAGGCTTTGGTAATGCCGAGGGGTTGGGCAGATAATGGCCAAGTCCTGCAGGCTAGAAGTAGTGGCATTGGCTTCAACGTACTCCTGCATTGCACCCTACTCTCCATGCATGCCACTGATTTGCAACAGACAGGATACTCAGGAGGATATTGATGATGCCGGCCCAAGGAGAGGACTTTACAGAGGAGGGAAGAAACAAGGGGCCTAAGCCTAGTCAATCCCCAGAATGAGGAAGTATGCACATGTATGCCCTACTTATATAGGTTTAAGAAGCGACATGTGGAATAAGGAATGTGGGACAATAAGGTATGCAGAGCATGTGGGTATTGTCCACAATGAGTAAAATTAGAATGAAGGAATGTAAACAGGAATAGAACAATAAAAGATAGAATAATAGGAATGTGGCCAGGGATAAGACAATAGTGAGTGCCCGACTGTAAAACCAAGGTTGTGACCGAGGATAAAACAAGGATAGGAAGTCCTGAGGTGAGGTGGATCAAGGAATGAGGAGTAGGCATGGTGGGATTAATGGATGGTGAGTGGCATAGAGTATGTGAGGGGTAATGGACAAGGAATGTGGGTGGTGGATGTGCTGAGCCGAGACTGGTGTACCAAGTGACGTGCATGTGGCATGGACACTTGTATGTGGACGTAGGATGACTGCTCAGTTGGTACTGCCAAATTACCGGGATCTCAGTACATGTACTTGACAGGCTATCGTAATAGCTGATTAGTTGTCAGCATAAATTTTTATAGGATTCTTTATTGGCTGGAAAACTTTGGTTATGAAATTTTTAAGCCATATAGCTTCTTTTGTGGCATGAGTTAATGTAATAAACTCAGCCTTGGTAGACAACAGGGCTACAATCATCTGTTTTTGACAGCTCCATGAGATGCTCCCAGAGTCAATTTGAATGATATATGCAGATATAGAGTGCCGGTGATCTTGTGAGGCCCAATCAGCATCAGAGTATCCTATGATGCCTTCACGGCTCTTCCCTAAGACCAGTTTCTTCTCTTTCATCCCTTTCAAATATTTGAATACTCTTTTAACTGCATTCCAGTGAGCAATCCCTGGATTTTCTAAAAATTGTGATAGTAAAGAAACTGCAACCGAAATGTCTGGCCAGGTAGCTACTGCTGCCAACATGAGTGAACCAATTTCCTGCCAGTATGGAATCTTCTCCATAGTTTTCTTGTTAGCATCAGTTATCGGACATTGTTCATTGGATAGTTTACATGTAGGATCTAGTGGAGTTGTATGCATTTTTGCATCTTGAAGATTAAATCAGTTGAGTATTTTGTCAATGTATGATTCTTGTGAGAAGCTAATTGTACCGGCTGATCTGTCTTGTTTGATCTTCAGATTGAGAAGCCAGTGGATTTCTCCTAGATCTTTCATCTTAAATATAGCTTCGAGATCTTCTTTGATGCCTCGCAAAATGTTATTGTCCATAGCTGTTATGGTAAGATCGTCTACGGCAGCTCCAATGATTGCATAGTCGTTGGGTCCATGTCTATAGAATACAGCAGCATCTGAGGCTGATTTTGTAAATCCAATAGAATAGAGGGCATTTGATAGACACTTATACCATTCTCTGCCTGATTGTTTGAGCCCATATATGCATTTCTTTAGTAATAATACATTGTCATGCTGATCTTTGAAATATCCTAGTGGCTTGCACATATATATGGGTTCTTCAAGTGGTGTGTTTAAGTACGCAACATCCACATCCATTTGATGTATCGGCCAATTATTTCTAGCAGGTATAGCACATATAGTGCATAATGATATCATACATATGACTGGTGCATAAGTCTCATCGTAATCAACTCCAAAGGTTTGGGTGAAACCTTGAGCTATGAGTCTTGACTTTGCATGAACTATATCACCCTTCTGATTTCATTTCATAACATGAGTCCACTTGCTACTGACAATATTCACACCCAAAGGAGGTTTAGTAAGCTCCCAGGTGCCTTTGTCAATTTGCAATTGGATCTCTGTATCCATGGCTGTTTTCCATGTAGAATTGTTAAGGGCATCTTTAGTTATCATAGGCAACTGCAAATCATTTGATAGAAATGCAAAATCATTTTCTTCAGCACTTATAGGTTCGGTGCTTATTGCTAGATAGTTATATATATTCCTCTCATTCTCTTCAATATTTAAGTTTGTGATATCGTTAAGTTATCATCCTCGATGTCTTCACAAGCGAGGGTGGTTATATCAGTGTGTGCAGTTTCTCTAGCTTGAGATCTATCGCCTGAGCTGATCCTTGAAGCTCTTTCTTGTAATAAGCATATTCTCTCACTTCTTCTAGGTGGAGGAGCTTTTCTAGGTCTACTCACGTCTGACTGACTTGGCTGTATATTTTCTAGATCTCTTTGTGGTGTGCGTGATGAGATTATGAGCAAATACAGTAGGATTGAAGAATTCTTTAGGCAGCTAATTTATTTATCTCCTCAGTATAGTCAATAACTGAGATGTATATTCGAAAATATACCTAATTTATTTATCTTACAAAAGAAATAAAAGAAGAATTAGCCCTGAGGCTTTGTACATAATATTATACAACTCACCTCCTCAGTATAGTCAATAACTGAGGAGGGAGGCTTTGCGCGGGTCGTGTCTCACCCGCATATACCTTGCAGCCAGCCCTTGACCCTATCGAAGGTTTGAGCCAGGCTGCCGGTTCCAAATCCAGGGAGCCGGCCACGCTAGTCGCGTCGTGCGTGGACAAGCGCCCGTAAGTAGCGTACATAGTAGAACACAAATAACTTCCTCAATAATGAGGATAAAAATACAAAGAAAATTGAGAAAAATAAAGAGTTCAAAAGCGCACAGAATGATACCGAAATCAACATAATACTACAATATATTGAGATTGTTCTCTCAGGGGTGAGATACAAGTTTGCACCCAACAGTGCGCTCAATCATTTCTTCAATGCAGCTCTCATCTGGCTTTAGGTCAGGTGATGATATCGGCACTCTGATAGGTGCTAGTGCGGGTGGTATTGGCTGATATTTGATGGGTTTTGGTGTGTCAAGTACACATACCAAGGCCCATTAATTTGGCAGTGCCAACCGAGCAGTTACCCTATATCCATGTCCAAGTGTCCACGCTGCATACATATCACTTGGTATGCTAGTCTTAGCTTGGCACATCCACCACCCACACTCCTTGTCCTCACCCCTACACCACTCACCATCCATTAATCCTACTACGCCTACTCCTCATCCTTTGATCCACCTCACCTCAGGACTTCCTGTCCTTGTATTATCCTCGGACATGGCTCCATTGTTTTATAGTCCTATCCTTGGCCATGTCAAGTACATGTACCGAGACCCATCTATTCGGCATTGCCGACCGAGCAACCATCCTATATCCACAACCAAAGTGTCCACGCCACATGCATAACACTTGGTATGCCAGTCTCAGCTCGGCACGTCCACCATCCACACTCCCTGTCTTCACCCTTTGGTCCGTCTCTCCTTGGGACCTCCTGTCCTTGTATTATCCCCGGTCACGAATCCATTGTTTTATACTCGGCCACTCCCTATTGTCCTATCCTTGGCTATGTCCCTATTATCTTATCCCTTATTGTTTTATCCCTGTTTTGCATCCCTTCATTTTAATTTTATCCGTTGTGGACAATAACCACATGCTCTGCATACCTTGTTGTCTCACATTCCTTATTCCACATGTCGCTTCTTAACCTATATAAGTAGGACATGCATGTACATATTTCCTCATTCTGGGTATCGACTAGGCTTAGGCCCTTCTACCTTCTTCTCCTCTGTATAAGTCCTCGACTCGGGCCGGCATCATCAGCATCCTCCCGAGTATCTGTCTGTCGCAAAACCAGTGGCACCCCCAGCAAGTAGGGCACAACACACGAGTACGTTGAAGCCAATGCCACTACTCTTGGCCTGCAGGACTTGGCCATAGTCTGCCCAACCTTTCGACAACACCCCTCGGCAGTACCAAAGTCCATCAGTACCTGAAGCTTGACAGGCCACATTTCTATTATTCTATCCTTTATTGTTCTATCCCCATTTTACATTCCTTCATTCTAATTTTACTCATCGTGGACAATAACCACATGCTCTGCATACCTTGTTGTCTCACATTCCTTATTCCACATGTCGCTTCTTAAACCTATATACAGTGACTTACAAAACTGAGTCAATGTTTGGTGCTTTTGGACTATTCATTGAATATCTTTGAATATAAAACATATATGAAAAAGGTGTTGGTGCATCAAAGAAAGAATCTTATCAGGGCTATGTAACCATTGAAAAATTATGTAATTCTGGTCAGGGGTGATAAAGATATGGGCAATTCAAATCAAGGGCTCATTGACTCAGTTTTGTAAGAGGGTATCAGAGAAATAGTAAGTTGCAATTCTAGTACTTGGTATTGCCCCCCTTGGCCTTAATTACTTCCTCAAGTCTTCTAGGCATACTCTCTATCAAATTCTGACACACCTCTGGTGGTATGATATTCCATACCTCCTCTACTCTATCCCAAATTTGCCAAACTCCCTTGGGTGGTGTTGGATACTCCTTAAGCCTGTTTTTTGCATGATCCCAGAGGTGTTCAATAGGATTCAGGTCTGGAGACTGTGCAGGCCAGTCAAGGAAAGTGATATTGTTGTTTTCCATCCAGTTCTTGGCCTTCTTTGACTTGTGCTTTGGGTCATTGTCCTGTTGAAAAATTACCTGTTCCTCAGGAATTCTACTTTCCTCTAGGCTGGGCAGCAGGTGGTCCTCCAAAATGGACACAAACTGATCAGCATCCATCTTCCCCTCAATCTCTGCAAGCTGGCCAATACCATTCCATCCCATACACCCCCATACCATAATGTTTCCCCCTCCAAACTTAACTGTCCCCTGCACCTCTCTCTCAATCAACCCTTCCCCCTTCTGTTTCTAGACCCACTGTCTCCCATCTGACCCAAACCAGTTGATTTTGGTCTCATCTGACCAAATGACCCTCTTCCAGTCCTCTACAGTCCACTCTCTGTGCTTCAAAGCAAAAACCAACCTCAGCTGTCTATGCCTTGCACTGAGGAAGGGCTTTTTCTTCTTCACCACAGCCTTGAATGAATGTTTCCTGAGGAGTCTTCTGACTGTTTCTGAGGAGACTGGGTGGGGGATAATTGTATTGATGTGTTTGGTGACCTGAGTAGCATTGGCAGCTCTGCGAGTAGCAATTTGTGATCAAATAGAATGTTGATCTCTAGAGGAAAGCTTGGGGGGATGACCTCCAGAGGAGCAGGGCTGGTTGGGATGGAGAGTTCTGAGAGTCCTGGATACTGTAGACTGGCTGAGGCCAAGTCTTGAGGCAATAGTGCGAGTGGAATGACCATGAGAGGCCAAGGAGAGGATGTTTTCTTTTTGAGCAGAGGAAGTGGGGTCCATTGGAGTGTAGTGAAGTTCTGGACATGTTGGAGGGGATTAAATACCTTAATTTGAGTTCTCATAAAAGATAAGGTTACCATAGTAACCATCTATCAAGGTGTCAAGTCTGCAATACCAAGTCCCGATTTACTTGGCAATACCAACTGACCAACCCTCACATACATCACTCCTCACCATCACGTGGTCTCGGTTTGGCATGTTCGGTATACTATCTGGACCACCCCTCTTATCCCATCCCCTCTATGCTCTTCTGATCTGCCATTTCCCGACCCTTCCCTCACCCATCTCCCTTGGAAACACTTATTATTCCTTTAATTATTCGGTTGCAGCCCTATTGTTTTATGTTTGGCCATTCTTTCATTGTTCTATTCTCATCCACTCTCTTATTATCTTATTCTCAGCCATCTTTCATTATTTTATTCTCGCTTACATTCCTTATTCTATTCTTGACTACTGTGGACAATACCACTACATGATCCTTCATACCTTATTGTTCTCCATTCCTTACATCACCCTGTTCCACATCTTGCTTCTTAACCTATATAAGTAGCGGATGTATGTAGATAATTCTTCACTCTGAATATCAACTTGGTTTTGTCTGTCTCTCTTCTACCAAGTCCTTTACTCGGGCTGACATCCTTGGCACTTCCTGCATCATTCCTCCGCCCCAAATCAGTGGCACACATGGAACAGCAGGGCACAACACACAAGCATGTTGAAGCCTAGCCACCCCAAACAGTTTGCAGGACTTGACTGCCTGTTGTCCCTATCAACGGCAATACCAAACCTTGACACAAGGGTTGCATGTTATATAATAGATGGAGCATCAGATTCTGATTGTTCTGACACCATCTCACAAAACTGAGTCAATGGGCCCTTGATTGTACACGGGGGGGTATGCATGGAAATTGTGATGGAGAAAATTCATAGGAGGGGAGAATAGAAATATATTTTATATTCTTAGGTATTCTTAGGTGGGGCGAAGCCTATGCGGGTATGTTTGTGTTAATAGACCATTTAGAAAGTGTGGCTATGTTTCAGTTGAACATAAGAAGCTTAAATTTTGAAGTAATCGTAATTCGACAAACACACCTCGCAATACAAAAGGCACAGAAGTATGGTATGTTAGTTCTTGCCCATGTATGTTTATAAGCAGAAGATTTGATCAAACTCACACCAGGAATATCAATCATCCATACAAACCAAAAACAACCGGCCGATTAAAGGCAAAACAAAACATACAAATCACCAAAGAACAAGCAAAATACCAGAAGGCACAAAACGCGGAGTCACAAAACAAGAGACAAAAAAGGAGCCAAAAAAAGATGGCAAACAAAAACCTAAACAGAAATATTAGCAAGTAGATAACAGAAGTGTGAGAAAAAAAAACACAAGACACGAGCACAAGTCAAACAACGTCACGCCAGATATTCGTGGCGCGATTCGAATTCGAAATCGCCTAGTGTTTTCATTTTATTTTTGTGGAATCTT
The DNA here is from genome assembly GCA_003314275.1 of Chroogomphus rutilus. Taxonomy (NCBI): domain Eukaryota; kingdom Fungi; phylum Basidiomycota; class Agaricomycetes; order Boletales; family Gomphidiaceae; genus Chroogomphus; species Chroogomphus rutilus. The sequence continues at coordinate 984 of QLPI01005971.1, read as the reverse complement.
CATACGACGCTGCAGGCGACACCACACCAAGTTCAAGGTATCCGATGGATTCAGCCCGTCTAGCTCTTGCAAGGATATCATTAAGAGGTAATGGACTCCAATAGATCGTGGAGGTGATGGCTGGGACGCGGCACCCGCCCGGCGGTGCTGAGCGCTGGAGGCGACGGCGGGATGTTCGGCGTATGGGGATGGCCAAAGGACGAGCGCGAGGTGCGGGTCGTTAGTGGGAATCACGAAACATGCTGCTGTTCGGTTGCGGCGCGGACATGTGCGATGGCGGGCATGACAGCCGGCTGTGAGGAGTGCGACGGACGGACGTACGTTGGGGGGGCGTGAACGTGGAGTGCCTATAGGTGCACCTGGTCCTCCGGGAAGAATTGTCTGATCCGCTCACCCCCCTCGGCACTATGGGGCACTTCGAGAAGCTTCTCCAATCAACAGAAACTCGCCGTTCTGGGCGTTGGATATGGATTGATCCCAGTGAGCATGCCTAATTGTGCTCGCTCGTTGCGACACACGCAGTCTGTGCAGCCGAGGGGCGATGGCCGGCATCGTTAGTCACGTGACCTACCAGGCTCTGCAGTGCTCAAACAAGTCGACTTTTCGCAAAGTGCGTCGTCCTTTCTGTTGGGAATATTGCGAGTTTGCATCACAACATGTCATGTGACGTGTTTGCATTACATAAGTTACGCTGTAGCTAAAATTTACCTTCGTCGAATTATAACCACCACCCGCGTTTCGAACTGCGTGTTTCAGGGGAAATTCAACACTCTCTTCCCAGCTCGCCACCGTCCATACCTCAAAATACAAGCAAAAGGACAGCATTGCCGAGACATAGATCGTGCGCTTGATCGCGAAGGCTACAACTGTGTGCGTGCCTCCATCTGCTCACATACCACCCACCTCTCCCCAGATACAATAGACAATAAACTCTTTAGTATGCGCCGAAAATACTCCCTCATCCTTTTCCTCCTCCTTTCTTTG
>QLPI01005969.1:0-10180 GCA_003314275.1 Chroogomphus rutilus | reverse complement strand
GTACAGTACACTATCTTGTACCCCATACGCCCATGGCCCATACCCTCGCCAGGTCACCGACTTGGTGTCGGCTAAATTATTTGAGAAATCTCTTATCGCATAATTCATACCAGATTGGGGTGGCACCAGAATGGCTGAAAATTATTATACAATAACATTAGTTTGCTGCGGCATTGGAAATGCGAGTTCAACCAGTTAAAATTCTCAATCTATGCTATACCTGTCAACTTTATTCTCAGAATGCTACCAGTATTTGAGCAACATTAGGCAGCCCATCCCAATCCATCGCCTTACAACTTCATGCCAAAACAAAACAAAACAAAAGCAGCTGATCAGCCAAAAACCTCTGCAAAGCCTTTAATAAAGACTACATATAAGCTTCTATCTCTTAGTGATTGGTTGGAAGACTAGAATTCATATGACATGTATAAAAAGTTCAAGTGGTACAAACAAGCATCAATGGCTCCAGAACTTCAACCACATTATTCCATGAGATCTCTGTCTGTTGATAAACTCAACATAGTCATTTCTAAACTTAATTCCAGCCCAACTACTTGTCAGATATCATCCTCTATTGGTGTTAGCATTGGTACCATCTTGAAAATTTGTTCTAAACATTTCCCTCACCTTCTCAAGTCTTCTGGTGATCATTCTGTTAAACTCTCTTTAGGTAATATCTGCCATTGTCAGGGGATGATCCTTTTTCCAGATTGAACTGAGACTGAAGAGCAGAGAGTGATGGGAATGTAATTCGAGGAGACCTATGAGCTGAGGAAGAGACTGGCATAAGATGCACTTTTCTCAAGTCACCCAAGCCAACTGTAGTTCTGCATGATGCCAAGCTGAGATACCGACAATGTGGGCTGGCCACCAGGGGTTTGGGTCTGCATACCTTAGAGCCTAGCCAGGGGTAAGGTATGTTGAGGAAGCAGGGTTTGGGCAAAGGGTATATAGGGTATGTGTCAGGCACCAGGAATACCAATGATGCATGGGCCGAGCACTATTGCAATAGTGCCAGCTTCATGATGTTGGCAGGGATTGGCCAAGTCCTGGAGACCAATCTGGGTGGCTCGGCTTTAATGTACTCATGCGTTGCACCCTACTTTCCATGTGTGCCACTGATTTCTGACAGAAGAAGTACCTGGGAGGGTGCCGGCCCAAGTAAGGACTTCAGACAGGAGGAGAGAAGACAAGGAGGCTTATTCCAAGTTGATATCCATAATGCAGAACCATCTATGTACATGCACTACTTATATAGGTTAAGAAGCAAGATGTGGAGTCAGGGTGGCATAAGGGATGGAGAACAATAAGGTATGGAGACCATATATAGGCATTGTCCACAATGATCAAGAATAGAATAAAAAATGTAAATGAGAATAGAACAAAGAAGATAAGATAATAGAAATGTGGCCAAGAATAAGATAATAGAAAATGACCGAATATAAAACAATAGGGTCATGGCTGAGGATAAAACAATGATAGAATATCCTGAGGTAAAACAGGCTGAGAAATAAGAAATAAAACGGGTGGGGATTAATGGATGATGAGTGGGGAAGAGTGGATGAGGAATAGGAATAAGGAATGTGGATGGTAAATGTGCCAAGCTGAGACCAATGTACCAAATGACATATGTGTGGATTGGTCACTTGTATGGGATTAGGCTGATCATCCGGTTTGGCATTCTGCATCTTGGATACATCCAATAACCTTTTCACATCAGTTCCAAGAGCATTGAGTCGAGCATCCATTCCAGACAGGCTATCTCCAATCTACCCCAAGGCGGCCATGATCTCCACACACCCAACCTTTGGGAGGGAAGGAACTACCACGTCGACCTTCATCTTCTTCAAAGAGGATGCTTTGGGAGCCTCTGTCTCCTCCCACCCCCTTTTTCTCAGGGTCATCCCCTTGACAACCGGTATCCCACCAACCTCGCACCTTACCCTGCTATACTGACAGGGAAGACAAGTCTTGACCTTTGGGGACCACTCACAATTCTTCCCCCATCTATGGCACAGATCATAGGATTCTGACCTTAAACATGAAGGAAACCCTGAGCTGGCAGCCTGATACAAATCAGGACGATGTCGAATCAGCACTCAATGACTGGATTCAAAGGGTCCAAGTCCCACCTCTTTCCCAATTGCCTGTGCATTACAAACCACCTGGTTCTCAAAGGATTTTTGAGCCTCAGAAATCCAGGCCCAATCCTTCTCATGACCCAGACGCCTCCTCTCTGCATCTCTCACAAAGGTACTTGACCCGGCCACTGGCATGGAAGGAACACCCTTCCCACCCTCTGGATTCCCCCCAGTAGGTGACAGGATAGATTCTGGGTCCATGGAAACACTACAATTTGTCGAGGAATCATCAGACTCATTGGTACTCCTGGGAAGAACATCTCCATCCTCGAATCCCAACATGGCAGTGAAGCCTCCCCAGGATGGCTCATCTCCTGGGTTCTCAGCCTCCTGGTCAGCTAGGAGATCATGCTCCAGTGCCTTGGCATCTTGCTCCAAGGAACAGACCTCCTCCTTCTTCTTCTTTTGTTCTTCCTCCCTTTTCCCCTCCTCCTTCTTCTTCTTTTGTTCTTCCTCCCTTTTCCCCTCCTCCTCCTTCTTTTGTTCTTCCTCCCTTTTCTCCTCCTCCTCCTTCTTCCATTCCGCCTCCCTTTTCTCCTCCTCCAACCTCTGGGCTTCAGCTTTCCAATGCTCCTCAACCTTCCAGGCAACCTCCCATTTCCTCACCCCTTCCTATTCCAACAGGTGAAACTTTTCTGCATACTTGGCCTTGAAGGCCCATATCTGCTCCAAGACTTCTGCCTCAATGTCCTGCTCCAGTTCTGACATGGGTCAGGGCAGGAAAGGAACCAGCAAGGAAAGAAAAAAAAAACCATTTATATAAACAACGGATGGGTGTTCGGAAAATGTCCATTACATTCCAATATGCCTAAAAATACTCCCATGTCCTTCTCCGCTCAATTGACTACAGGAATAAGCTTAGGACCTCGAGGGCTCAGTCATAGTGGGGGAATACTATTATGCTCCATGCTCCCAATAAACCCATACTAGTTCCCACAACCACCCACACCTTTTCTGGGACCTTCCAACCGTTAAATCTGGAACAATCATTTTCCGTGATTCCATTACATCAACCCAAAGTCTCACAATCCTGAACCCCCCATGATTCCTTGACCTAGGTTCCACTCCTTTGATAAACAATAGACAGGATCATCATGTACCTCACTCCCTTGTTCTCCCTTTTCTATTAGCCCCTTGTATTCCCTTTCCCCCTTGTCTTTGCTTAGCAATAGATAGTACAAGGATTAACTACATGTATATAACCCCCTAGTGGACTGGACTATTCGCCAGTACAAATATCCACTTAATCTGTATCGTAGTTTCCAATTCAGTTCCAGTAAACTTTCTGACTTTCCAAAATTAGGGACAGATGATTGAGGAGGGTGCAACACATAAGTTGAAGCCAAGTCCCTCTGACTTCCAACACTCAAATGACTAATTGTATTGACCTAATACCGTGACCAACCCTAAATCTCTGGCACTTCCCATCTTGCTGTCTTTCCATCTCCCATCCGTGAATCTGTGATCCTGAACCCTTTTGCCCCTGGAACATCGACCCCCCTCACGGAAACCCTTCAGAAGCCTCCAGAAAGCCCCCCAGAAGTATCTAGCTAAGCACCTGATATGTGGACTTAACAGGTTAGCAGAAGAGGCATTTACAGAGAATATAGAAATGGACTTACGTGATGGAAAACAATATATGACGATACTGGGGTACATACATGCAGCCATTGAGGAGAAGATTACAAGAAGTTAGAGGAATTTCCGATTGGGATAAGATCCAGGTAAAGGAACTTACTGTCGAGGACGAAGATTTACTAGCACAGTGCAATTCAGTGAGGAGCATGGTTGGTGACGTGGAAGGGCAATCACAAAACAGGGCACTGACCCTCCATCCGGATCGAGAATGCCACCACTTTTTAGGAAGGGATTGTTTTATCATACTATGGCCCATCCACATACATAGTTCAATTTTTGTACCTGATTGCAAAGTCCATTCTCTCTCTCCTATGCTTCTGTGACAAATAAGGCATTTTATTTTTCACCACTGCTTTCATCCTAGCTCTCCTAAGGGGTCTGTGGACTGTCTGTAAAGTGACAGGTTTGTAGGGAATGGCATGGGTTAGACCAACCTGCACAGGTCACAAGGTCGGCTGTCCTTGGGTGCAGGCATACCCAACACCTGTCTACCCATGGGAAAAAACCCATGGGTTGACAGGTTTGGGTTTCCCATGGGTTGGGTGCAGGTCACCCACATTTGACCTGTGGGTGACCCATGCTGTTCCCTACAGGTTTGTTGGTGATAGTTTGGAGTACTTTAGACACTTGTACTGCTGTTTTAGCTTTCTATAGATAACAACTTGACTGTATAGCTGTGAGGGCAACCCTTGTGGGACCTGTGGTTTGTCACACAGAGCAAACAAGGGGAAAAACCTAAGTTATAGATATTGTCTATGTACACAAGAGGGAGGGGGGCTCACCTGACAAGGGGACAAACCTAAGAGGAAATCTTAGGGTCCCTTATCAGTAAGTCCATACTGTCAAATACACGTACCAAGTATCTGGTAACTTGGCAGTGCGATGGATAATCGGGAGGGTGTTGGTGTGGTGGTTTTACCCAGAGTCCTCAGACAGTAAGGGGTTGGGAAGACCCGGCATATGGTGTGGGGAATGCAATGCCCAAGGCAGGGTGCTCTACTGGAATGGAGGGTCCGGTGCCAGGGTTGAGTGGTGAAGGAAAGGGCAAGGGGGTGGATTTGTTCCATCAGCAAGACCCTTCTGATCCTGATCTGAAACTAGTGCATTCCTGGTTTTATGGTGATGACTGAGAATATTTGTTTATAATTTGTTCTGGAATTTAATGATGCCACATGTTATTAGATCCACGTGTCGGCGCTTAGCTAGAGACTTCTGGAAGGATTTTCAGAGGGTTCTGAAGGGTTTTCCGAAGGGGGGGAATTATATTCCGAGGGCGAAGGGATTAAGGGTCAGACTCAGGAATTGGAATTGGAACGGGGCAGAAGTCGGGAATGCCATGGGTCTTGGGACTGTTCACAGTATAGGGTGATACAAGTGGTTTGAAGTCGCAGGGACTTGGCTTCAACTTATGTGTTGCGCCCTCCTCGATCGTCTGTCCCTAATTTCGAAGAGTTGGAAAGTTTACCAGAACTTAATCGGAAACTATGACACAGAATTAAGTCGATATTCATACTGGCAAATAGTCCAGTCGACTAGTGACTTATATACATGTATCTACTCTTGTACTATCTTTTACCGAGTAAAGACAAGGGAGGGGGGGAGAGAGTACAAGGGGCAATATAAAACAAAGAACAAGGAGTGAGGTATGCGATGATCCTGCACGTCATCTATCAAAGGAGCAGAACCTTGATTTCGGAATCTTTGGAGGTTCGGAAACATGGAACCTCGGAGTGGTACATCAGAAATCTGGAAATTGGTTATTCAGTCTTTGAGCGATCGGAAAGGTCCTGGAAATGGTGCAGGTGGTTGTGGGGTTTAATGTGGGTTTATTTGGCGGCATGGGCCATAACACGTATGATCCTAGTTGGTGTCGGAAGTGTTTGGAGGTCAGACAGAGATCCTTGACTAATGTCAAGCCTCGGATACTGACGGACTTCGGTACTGCCAAGGGGTGTTGGCAAAAAGGTCGGGCGGACTATGGCCAAGTCCTGCAGGCCAAGAGTAGTGGCATTGGCTTCAACGTGCTCATGCATTGGCTTCAACGTGCTCATGCATTGCGCCCTACTTGCCGTGCGTGCCACTGTATTTGCCACAGACGGGTACTCGAGGGGATGCTAATGATGCCGGCTCGAGTCGAGGACTTAACAGAAGAGAAGAAGGTAGAAGGGCCTAAGCCTAGTCGATACCCAGAATGAGGAAATATGTACATGCATGTCCTACTTATATAGGTTAAGAAGCGACATGTGGAATAAGGAATGTGGGACAACAAGGTATGCAGAGCATGTGGTTATTGTCCACAACAAATAAAATTAGAATAAGGAATGCAAAGCGGGGATAGAACAATAAAAGACAGGATAATAGAATCGTGACTCAAGATGGGACAATAGGGAGTGGCCAAGTATAAAACAATGGGGTCGTGTCCAAGGATAATACAAGGACAGGAAGTCCCGAGGTGAAACAAACCGAGGAGTGCGGATGGCAGATGTGCCGAGCCGGGACCGGCGCACCAAGTGTTATGCAGGCGATGCGGGCACTTGGTCATGGATATAGGATGATTGCTCGGTCAGTACTGCCGGCGGATGGGCCTCGGTACGTGGACTTGACAACTAAACCTTAAGTTAATGCAGTTTAGCTTTTTGGTTGCTTTCCCTTTCTCTATGATAGACATCCTATTGTCTAACTAGGGTGTTCCACAGTTGGAGTCGTGATGGTTGTGGTGGTCATGGGTTGTGGTGGTGGTTGAAATGGTCATGGTGGTCATGGTAGTCATGATGGTTGGTCCCCAAATCATCGCTTGAATGGTGGTGGTGCCATCAGGATTTGGAGGATGTTCTGCAATTTCGAGTCTCGGTTTGAACCGTGTCAATGGTTCAGCCGTAGATATTAACATGCTATCAACAGGTTCTAGTCTAAGAAGGAATCTACATATAGTACTGTTTGTCTAAGGGACAGTACAGGTTCCACAATGGTCAGGGTTTTCCTGAGCGGAATTTTCAGAGGGTTGGATTGAGCACTGAGTGGAAAATGCAGGCTCGACAGTACCAAGAATCAGTTAGGATGAAAGTCTAAACAAGTAGTATTCAATGCCCTGTTGATCAATGGATCATAGTGGGCAAGTGTATGGTGTCCAGGCAACTAGAATCTCATGGGTTTTCGGAGGGTCAGAGGTGTTTCCGAGGAAATGGGTCGAATCTTTTGACAATTGTTCACGGGTGTTCAAGTTTCTGAGGGAGTGGAAGCGTTATTTTGTTTTACTCCATCAGCACTGTTGGTGTTCAATGTGAACAGCTGGTACTGGAGTTGGAGGCCTGTGCTTCTATTCCTTGGATTCCAAAGTGTCCATTGCTTCAGATTCCCCCTCAATTTCTTCTATTATGGAGGCTGTGTGCCCCTTGGTGACTGTGATGGCAGATCTTGGGCATTCCTTGGCTGTGTGGCCTGGTCTGCTGCAGAAGAGGCAGAGGTTTTGTTCAAAGCAGTGTTGCTGTTCTTGCAGTGTAAGTTTTCCATCTGTACTGAGCTTGGACGAAAGGTCCATGGTAGTCCTGCTACCACCAGATGGGGTTGTGGGTTGGCCTGAGTTGGCCATCTTATTGCCCATGTTATGGGCTGAGTATGTGTTTGCAGGGGCCTTTCCTCTGTCGTAGGGGTGGTTGAAGTTCTGGGTGGAGGAGGACTCCCTAGTGACTTCCGATCATTGGTCCCAATAACGGGTGTCGATGGACTGGGATAGTAGGCAGAGTTAGAGCAGGGAGTGGTGTTTTCCTACTCTGTAAATCTCATCCTTGATCCTTCTGGGAAGTCCATTATAGAACTGGCAACACAGTGTGGCATTGCCCTAGTGGACGTGGGTGGCTAGTCGATTGAATTCGACTACGTATTTCATGAGATGCTGGTTATCGCACATGCAGAGGTTCTCGAGGTCTGCTTCAGCCTCTCCTTCTGGGTCGTGGGGGCCAAAGTTGGTCTTGAGTTCAGAGATGAACTTGTCATAGTCATAGAGCCAGTCTGGCTCGTCGGGGGCAGTGAGGGCTGGTTCAAACCAGTCTAGGGTGGTGCCAGTCAGGTATGATAGCACATAGGTTACCTTGGCGCTGTCAGAGTTAAAAGCATCAGGGCAGTCACATAAGTTCAGGCTACACTGCACTAGGAAGGCTTGTAGTTTTCTCAAATCAGATCCATTGAAGGTATCCGGGTCCTGGACCATGGCAGCATGAGGGGCTGATCTTCTGGAGCTGGTAAAATTACTTGCCAGCATGATGATGGCCCAGGTGAGGTTGGGCACATCATTTGGTCCTAAGGTGGGGACCTGTCAGGAACCGTATGCCAGCAAGCCGACTATTCAATTCAGCCCACTCTGTTGGGTCATGATTTTATTCCCCTGCATTTGTGTTTTGCACTTGCATCTTTGGTTCTCTTTTGCGCTTTTCTCTTTTGCATGTGCGTTCTCTGGCGCTTAAAATAAGCGCCCATAACGACGCACCATTGCGCACCTTTGGGCCTTGTCTTTAGCATCCATATTGACAAGCCCCAAAGGCACTTGTTGCTCTGTGTGTCAGTTATCAGTCTTATTAGACCTTCCCTGCCATCACACTCAGCCCAACTCCGCTCTCGCTCGCTATTCACATTATGCCCTCAGCCCACGGACTATATGCACCTCGTGCATCCGTCTTGGCATCACGTGCTCCTGTCAAATCACTCAACTCATTTACGTCACATTCCACATGCTCGCTTTTCCATTCCGTTCTCATTTACATTTAATATCTGTCATTACGTTTCATTTCATTTTCATCTGTTCGCAATTCCGTTCACTCCTTTATATCCGAATCTGCTATTACGTCCTTAGGGTAACTTCGTTGGGAATCTGAGTGACACGTCACTCAACAATGTCATGGAGGAGATCATTATTGGGACGTAGTATTTCTGTTCTTCGCTTTTCACATTCCTCGGCTTTCTCATTCTATTATAGGAATCTATTCGACTCCTAATAGATTAGAAAGTAGTATAAAAGCTCTTGTACTATTAGTTCAGCCTTCAGTCAGAAAATCAATCTTGATTTTGACTAAGTTCCTCTGTTCACTTCCGTCTCTTCCGTCTCTCTTCGCTATTATGAAATTTGAGGACCGTACAATCCAAGTGGGTGCAACGCAAGTACGTTGAAGCCAACCCCAACTCCAAACCTCGCCAATAACTTCACCATTGGGAGATTTAATATTATACGATTACATCTTTATCATCATCGTAACAGTATTTTCTGACTACTACACTTGATCGCACCTTCTCTTCGCATATCATGAACCATCATGAATACCCGATCTACTACTCGCAATCTACCTTTCATCGTAGAAGTCCCTAGTCAGTTGCAGGAGATTTCATCACTTCGATGGCTTTCAGAACAACCTTCAATTCGCGAAGCTGGGCTGTCGGGGGTAAACGCTCTTCCTAACCTCGAGGACGATAACGACGAAAACCCAATCAACGACAATCACAACGACGAACCAGATCCAAATCCTGTCCAAGTTCAAATTCCGAACCCTGTACAAGTCACTCAAGTTGCAAATCCGAACCCCACTCATGTTTCTAATCCTAATACCAACCTTAATTCCTCGACCCTTAATTCCTCGTCCAGTTCGGAAAAAATCGTCAAAGCTCTCATTGATCGACTAGCGCAACAACCTGCTAGATCTTCTACAAACCCTGGCCACCATGCCAAGGTTCGGGAGCCCGAGGTCTACGACGGAATGGACCAAGCTAAGCTGCAAACATTCTTTTTACAATGCGCGCTGAACTTTCGAGACCATCCATCTGCATTCTTGACGGATGCATCAAAGGTCCAATATGCCATCTCGTACCTCACCGGCCCCGCGCTCCAGTACTTTGAACCCGCAATTCTTGGCGAGATCCAGCCTGAGCCTGGTTGGCTTAAGGTCTGGAGGGACTTTCATCAAGAGCTGGAGACCAACTTCGGCCCATTCAACAGTGCTGCGCAAGCAGAAATTGAGCTCGGCAAGATAGTTATGAAGAACAACCATGGTGCGGCATGTTACTTCATCGACTTCGCCAGAGCCTCCACTCGTGCTCAGTGGACCGACGCCGCCCTCGCACATGCGGCTTACAAGGGGTTGGCCAGACGTATCAAGGACAGCCTCCTTAACTTCCCTCGTTTCAAAACGCTCGCTGAACTCAGACATTATTCACTCGAGATCGACAGCAGATATTGGGAACACAAGGAGTTCAACAACTTCAGAAATCCTTCAAAGCCGAATGGGTCCTTGGTCCAAATCCAACTCCAACTCCAACAACAACAACCATCAGTCCTCTTCCAACTTCAACAACTCAAACAACAAGAAGAGTAAGAAGGGGGGGAAGAAGAACGGCAACGATAAGTCTTCCAACAATAA
>QLPI01005961.1:0-31674 GCA_003314275.1 Chroogomphus rutilus | reverse complement strand
AACGTGTCCTAAAGGCTGTCTTCCATTCGTCCCCTTCTGCAATTCGAACGAGGTGATAGGCGTATCTGAGGTCGATTTTAGTGTATATACGAGCTTTCTTCGGTACTGTAAAAGGCAACAAATTCCCACAGTGATGTGTTCTTTCAACTGGGCCAAAAGGCCACTATGCCAGGTTATCTGGCATTAGTCTGTGGGCACTATTTAAACAGCAACTTGTTACATGTATTCACCAACCATTGCAATGGTATGTAACAGCTTCTGAACTTGTGGTCACAATCAAGATGATTATGTAACTCTCAATATTCATTGAGATATTAATTATTTAAAAAATGAAGCATTTGAACGGTTCTGTCCCTCATATTTTTTAAACAAAAAATGGTATATATCAGTACTTGGTAAAGCCCATTTGCTCTCATCACTGCCTGCACCCTTCTAGGCATGCTCTCAATCAACTTCTGACACACCTCTGGCTCTATCTTCTCCCATTCCACTCCAATCCTCTCCCATAGCTCATGTACTCTACTAGGGGGGTGTTTATAGTCAGAAAAGTACTTTTGACAATAGTTCAGAGGTGTTCAATGGGGTTTAGGTCAGGGGACTGAGCTGGCCACTTCATGACCTTATAGCCATGGTCAGAAAACCACTCAGTGGCTGTCTCACACATGTGCTTGGGGTCATTATCCTGTTAAAAAATAATGTCAGTAGAATCTTTACCATAATACTCCAGGCTAGCCTGAAGCTCATCATCCAAAATCTGCCTGTACAACTCCCCATCCATCCTTCTATCAATTTTGGCAGCATAGCCAGGTCCTTTCCACAATATACAACCCCATACCATCACAGAACCTCCACCAAACTTCAGTGTTCCCTCAACTAGCCTATCATTCAAAGGCTCTCCAGCCTTTTTGTACACCCATCTCCTTCCATCTAACACCAATCGATTGATTTTGGTCTCATCTGACCAGACAACATGCTTCCAGTCCTCTAGAGTCCACTCCAGATGAGCTTCTGCAAACTCCCTCCTTGCCTTCCTATACCTTACACTAAGAAGTGGCTTCTTTCTCTTTCCAACTGCCTTCATCCCAGCCTTCTTCAGGTTCCTCCTTACAGTCTTGGATGTCACTGGTTCATTGAGAATGTTTTTGAGCACCTGGGTACCCGGGGTTGCATCCTCAATCTTCCCTCTTTGCATGAGCAATACAATATAGTAGATGTTGGAGGGGGATATCTTGGATGGGCGACCACCAGTGGCCTTGGGTATATCAGGACAGTGTTTCCTGTAAATGGTAGAGATAGAGCCAACAGAGACACCAAGGTAAGAGGAGATGTAGTGGCTAGAATGACCAGTTCTGAGCAATTGGATAATAGAGTTAACTTTAGCAGCAGAGAGAGGCTTCATGGTTCTGAACAAGGGATGTTTGGCTTTGTTTGGACAGAAACAAACTATAAAAAGGTTCACACAATGTCACGTGACTTGTCATGTGATTTCCAGCCCTGTATATACAATTTATTGCATTCATAACTGTAAGGGACAAAACTGTTCAAATGCTTCATTTTTTTAAATAATTAATATCTCAATGAATATTGAGAGTTACATAATCATCTTGATTGTGACCACAAGTTCAGAAGCAGGGCTATCTCCACTAATTACGTCATATTTTTTGATTATATACTCCTCCCGTTATTTACAGTACAATACAAATGTTTAAAACACTTGAATGGTTTTGTCCCTTACTGTATATAAGGAAGGTAGTGCCTGAGAGCTATCATGCAGTGCTTAGCAATGGGGGAATTCCTAAGTCTGGTTATCAATCTATGTACATAAAGGAAGGGGACTTCACCTATGAATGGGGGAATTCCTAAGAGGAAAACCTAAGGCCCCTTACTAGTGAACCCTATGCTCTATATACCCTATACCCACACACAGCTTCCCCAACATATCTTACCTCTCCCTTAGGCCTGGCAGTACAATCTCCCAAATGCCTGTAAGTCTGGTCCCAGGAGCCTGGCTCAACATCTTAGGGTGTCAGCTCAGTATACGATGGGGAGATTGTTCAGTCATTGGACCTTAGGGGAAGGTATCTCAGATTCTCCATAGCCCTCAGCTCATCTGCTGCCTTGGCCAGCACTGTAAAGGTCCGAGTTCACATCAGGTCCGAGCTGACGTAAGTTAGTCCAAGTCGTGTGTTCGGAGTCATAAGGACTTGGCTTCAACTTTAATGTTGCACCCTCCTCGATTGTCAGTCCTTTATTTTGGAGGTTCGGAGAAGATAAGTTTAGGAGTTCAGAGAGTGAGTGGTGTTGTTTGGAGTGGTAAACTAGGTTTTTCTGGGGTTTCCCGCGCTAGAATATCGGAGAGTCGACACTACAAATAGGATAATGAGTCCCTGGATTTTACTACGATTTTTATTGTATTTATCGATAGGGAATATATTGTGCTAGTGGTATTCTACCCTAGGCTAAGTCCCGGGTTTCACCTCCACTTAGGCGCCGTTCCGGGGAACCGGTCTGGGCGCCAAAACGCCGGTTGAGCGAATTGTAGTTCTCCCACAAGTGAAATGTAATGGGTAGTGGTGTAGTATAATAATATATAATATGGAGAACCCAACTGTATCCCGGAATTGTTGTACGACGAGTAACTGTGGTTCTACTCCTAAATAGGAAAGTACGCTCGGCGCTTAACCTTCCGGTTCAGCGCAAGGCAAAGATATTCGAGTGTAGCCTAAAGGCTAGTGTGATAGGGAAAATATTTCTTGTAACCGTTATTAACTACTTGTAACTACAGTTTGTTTTATACACATGTATCCCGTGATGTAACTATAATCTGTAGTTAGTGAAAACTGTGGAGCATATGCAGGGCCGGCCCATTATGGGCTGCCCCGATGGAATCTTCATAGAGATATGACACCTGTCAGTGGTGCCATTTGAATAAAATGACTTCTCCCTTTGTTCCCTTCTTGTCTGCAACAGTTATTCCCTTCCTGAGCCGTGTCCCATGTCCTCCCCTCCTGTCTTTCTGTCAGCTGTCCTCGGTAGCTGCATATATGCGCCCCGGTTTCACTATCTCTCATTCCTCTGCATGTGAGTGCATTCCCCTATATCCCCTGTATGTCCTCCTATTCGTTTCCCTGCTTCCCCTTCTGTATCTCATTCAATAACTACTCTTCCGGACCATGGGGCTAGCTAGGTATGGGGCTGGGTACATAGAATTACACAAAATCTTTGCCTAAATTCCTGTAAATATTCGTATAGGTTCCTTGTGATGTATAGAACCTCGGTGCAGAGTTGCACATTGATCTGGGAGTGATTGGGGGAGATATTGCAGCTTTAGTGTAGGAAATGTGTACAATGCCACTCAATAATATTTCGTCACAACAAGTGGGAATACTAAGTCGATATTCAAACTAAGGTATAGTACAGAAGTCTGGAGGTATTTATACATGCGATCTTTATTGTAACTAATTAGGAATAGTCAAGAGAACAATAAGATGAACGAAAACGGAGTACAAGAGAAATATACATCTGGTGTTATAATAAGACTATTGTTTGATGAAAACGGAAGATGTCCGAGGTCCGAGGTCAACGATGCTAGTCGGACTCGGAGGTGGCAATGTAGGTTTGGACTTGGTTTGGAGTAGGGTCCTTTCATAGTGCCCTATATCGGATGTCTGGGATGTTGGAGTTATATTGCGGATATAACAAGCACTATCAGGTCCCTTTGTCTCATGCCCTACCCTTCTCTTCTACAGGTGTGCCTCTCATCATCTTGGAGTCTCAAGGGCATCAGTGTCATCAAGTCATCAAGCTGTCAGGCTGAAACTTTGGCTGACTCCACCAGTCTACCAACCAAGTTGTGGGTGCTTGGTTTAGAGAAAGGGACAGGTCATCCCCTGACAGAAGGGCTTACTAGCAGTAGAATCCTTAGACTTTCCTCTTTGGATTTCCCCTGCCTAGTCCTCTCCATGAGATAACTCTGGAGTGTTAGAAATAAGGACTGAAATACTGAAATACTATCTCAGTCTCTTGGAAAAGAGCTCATATTAGAAGTAGCTGTTAAGTCTCGGTACTGCCAATAGTACAGATGGGAGTCAGCCAAGTCCTGCAGACCAATAAAGGTGGCTAGGCTTCAATGTGCTCATGCTGTCAGGGGACAACCTTCTCCGAAGCCTGATCCAAGTCCGAAGTACCATTTCAAACTCCGATCAACTCCGAGGCTAAAACATCCAGAAACCACCGAGTGGAGATAGGAACGATCTTGAAGCATGATGACTAGAAACCCGGAGTGAATGTCCGAGCCTCGGACTTAGTACCAGGAAGTTGGCTCTACAAACTCCGATGTATTGATTTGTAACTAGTGCACAGACCACCCACATAAAGGGTATAAAAGGGGCTACCAGCAGCGGGATCCTTAGACTTTCCTCTTTGGATTCCCCCTGCTTAGGTGAGGACTCTACATGTATTTAGGCAGTAGTAAAACAATTAAAACTCTTTGGATTCCCCCTGCTTAGCTCGCCTCCAAGATACACCTTGGGGCTGTAGGAGGGTTGCCCTTACACATGCATTGCACCCTGCTGTTCCATGCATGCCACTAATTTGGACAGAAGAAAGACCCGGGAGGGTGCCAAGAGTGTCAGCCCAAGTAAGGGACTTCAGACAGAGGGAGGGGGGACTAGAGAACATGAACCAAGTTAATATTCAGAGTGAAGAACTATCTACATACATTCACTACTTATATAGGTTAAGAAGCAAGATGTGGAACAGGGTGGTATAAGGAATGGAGAACAATAAGGTATGAAGAATCATGTGGAGGTATTGTCCACAGTGATCAAGAATAGAAGAAGAAATTTAAGCGAGAATAGAATAATGAGGTATGGCTGAGAATAAAATAATAAGAGAGTGGATGAGAATAGAACAATAGAAAGTGGCTGAAGATAAAGCAATAGGGCCATTGCCGAGTAATAAATGAATAACAAATGGCCTGAAAGGGAATGGGTAAGGGAAGGGATGGGGAAAGGGTGAATAGTAAAGGATAGAGGGGACAGGATGAGAGGAGTGATCCAGATGATGTACCAAATATACTGAGCCAAGACTGTGTACTGGTGAGGAATGACTTGTCACTGGTGTGTGGGCTTAATTGATAAGGATTGGTCGGTTGGTATTGCTGAGTGAACCAGAGCTCAGTATCATGGACTTGACAGTAGCTAGCTACCTGAAATACTATCTAAAAAGATGGTTAATAATTGTATGAAATATCAGAACAAACTTGGACTTGTACCTCAGTCTCTTGGAAAAGAGCTGAGGTCACAGAGTCACACAACTGCAAAATATAACACAGAAATTCAAACTCCTACCAAAGGCAGATATCAGGGATAATAATGAATAAAACCCATACCCCCTTTCTAATACCATCAGGTCCTGGTTGCCAGTGATTGGAAGAAGACATGTTTGGGCTGAATGTCAAATCCTTAACATGGAGAAGTCCAGAGAGTTGCCCTTTCAGCAGGAAAGTCTCTTCTAAAAAGGAATGGGAGCCACATTGCTGTATTATTAGGAACCATAGGCTGGCATGCCCAACTATTCATTTCAGCATGCTCAGCCTAACTCTGCCCTCACTTGCCTATTCAACTATATGCCCTCAGCCCTCAAACTATATGTACCTGTAAAAGGCAACAAATTCCCACAGTGATGTGTTCTTTTAACTGGGCCAAAAGGCCACTATGCCAGGTTATCTGGCATTAGTCTGTGGGCACTATTTAAACAGCAACTTGTTACATGTATTCACCAACCATTGCAATGGTATGTAACAGTACCTCATGTATCTGTCTTGGCATCACATGCACCTGTCAATACACTCCACTCATTTACATTAATCTCCACATGCTTGCAAATCCATTTTCACTTCATTATGTTTAATATCCTTTTCATTACATTCCGCTCCACTTTCCTTATTCACAATTCCATTCTATCTCTGATATCTGATCTGCTACTACATTCCTTATAGGGTAACTCCATTGGGAATTGGGGTGACACATCACCCCTCAATGTCACAGAGGAGATCAAGATCGGGACATAGTATTTCTGTTCTTGCTTTTCACAATCCTTGGACTTTCTTATCTATTATAGGAATCTAGTTGACTCCTTGTAGATTTGAAAGTAGTATAAAGATCTTGTACATTCAGTAGTTCAGTCTTCAGTCAGATAATTGACTAAGATTTTGACTAAGCTTTCCATCCATTCATTTTAGACTTAATTTACATCCTCGCTCTTTATGAAATTAGGGTCCAGTGCAATCTGGTGGGCACAACATTAAAGTTGAAGCCTTACCCTACTCTGAACCTCACCATTGCTTCAACCTTGGGAGATATTATGTTTATTATGACTACATCATCTTTTCATATTGTAACAAATATAGTCATAGGTAGCTTTGGACTCAATGAGAGTGAATATATTCAAAATCATTAGTTTCATCCCCTATCCATATTTCACATAACTAGCTACAGTATTTATAGTAAACAATAAGCAATCTATTTGGTTATTTTTTCCATCTCTATATTTTACAAGACTAATTAGCAAATAAGGTAGAGTCTTGCACTGTTATTTTTTTCCAGAAAGAAATCTACCAGAAAGTTATGACAGTGAGATGATTTAAACAAACCTCACATTGTCTCATCTGACTGATCAGTGATTTCGGACAATGTATGAATGGAAGGGTTTCAAGATCTGAGCATAACACTTTGAAAATGAGCCTTAATCAAATATGCATACGAGTGTTTGTGCAACATCCTCTTGTATGTTAGCATTTTAGAGATGTTTGAATGAGCAAAGATTGATATGCCTGTGTTCACAGAGATACCATAACTATGGAGGGCCACCCCTCTATAAAGTGTTAAAAATAACAATTCCTGGGTTTATAGAGTCAGAGTAGATTTTGAAATGACAGATCTGGTAAACAATTAATGAAGAAAATTTGGCCACTGCTATGCGCTGGAGAAAAAAAAACATTGGCAAAAGTAGTTAGGATGACATTCCTTCAGGCACCTGCAACAGCTTAGCCTGGAGTTCATGTTTTCTTCCATTTTCCATGGAATCCAGGTTGTTCGCATTGCGAAAGTAAGCATCCTTGGCTGATCTTCATTTTTTTGTCTATGTCTATTATATTTCTGGCGCTGGCATCGCCTGCAGCCTGCGGACCTGACCTCCACATACACACAAACAATTCTCTGGTTTCGACGCATCGTTCCTCTGATCATTACCTGAGCCAGCTTCCAAGTAGTGTTATGTTAGAAGCTTCTCATTCCAATGCTCAGTCCACGTCTTCGTCCGGGGGCATAAGCCTTGACTGGAGACATTTCAACATCCGTAAGTTTGGTCTGCTGAGCTATACCGTATTTCGCAGAGCTAAACACACAATTTCCGTTGCAGATGCAAATGGAGGTGTGAATATATCGAATATCATCAGTACGTGTGGGGATCCCGTCCAGCCTTCACCTTCATCCTCACATCTGTTTAGACCCTCCGCACGATCCTTTGGCGCTGCTCAAACCCGCAGAGCGTGCCTCTTACGACACCCGCTATGGTGCTGAAGGCGACGAGCCACACGGGTGCATGGAGGACACCCGTGTGCAGATCTTGGCGGATATCGAGGCTTGGGCACACGATCCTTCCGCTCAACCGGTCTACTGGCTCAATGGGTTCCTAGGGACAGGCAAAACCACCATCGCTCACACCCTGTGCCAGCGTCTGGACGTGCAGCAGAAGCTTGGAGCGAGCTTCTTCTGCTCTCGCTCAGCGTTGAGCGATGCATCCCGCATTATCCCTACAATCGCTACTATGCTTGCTCGATCTAACTCTAATATTCGATCAGCGATATGCGAGGTTCTTGCTAACAAACCCGATGTGGCCAATCTCAACTCTGTACATGACCAGTTCAACTACCTGATCATTAACCCGGTGAAGCACCCTCTTGAAAGCAAAATGGACAGCGGTTACATTATCGTGATCGATGGAATCGATGAGTGTTCCACCTCCGCGCAATGGATAGTCATATCGTTGATCGAAACCATCCTCAATGTTGATGCCGACATTCCCCTCAAGTTCTTCATCACAAGTCGACCGGAGGGCTGGATCGTGGCTGCTTTTGATCGTGATGTTGCACCTCGACCGAAAAAATTCACTCTTCACGAGGTGGTCAAAGTTGATGTACAACAAGATATTCAGACTTATCTTAGATCATCACTGTCTGAGATCGCGACCTATGGTGGATATTCTCAGCCTGACTGTCCTTGGCCAACTGAACTCGAGATCGAGAATCTTCTTGAAAAGTCAAATGGGTTGTTCATATTTGCTGCAACTGCCGTGCGATATATCGGCCAGAGAGGCGCAAATGCCACGGAGCGGCTAACCCAGTTGACACGCTCTGCGCTGCGTCTCCCGTCCCTGGACGGTTTCTACAATTTGATGATGAAAGAGGCATTTCATGACGATCTCACCGAGGGGGAGAAGTCCGCGAGACACGACGTACTTGCGGCTGTAGTCCTTCTCCAGAATCCGCTCTCTATGACTGGCATTACTTCCTTGTTGAATAACGAGGCTAGACATGCCCTATCTCCATTTAGTTCTGTTGTTCATCTTCCATCTATCGACCATGATCATGTCAACATTTTTCATGCTTCATTCCGTGAGTTTATCGTTGATCGAGAGCGCTGCGAAGCACACAGCGTAGACTACACAAAAGGTCACCAAATGGTTGCTATCAAGTGCCTTCAAGTCTTGAACAACACTCTTCGACATAATATCTGTAATTTGCCTGAGGATAGAATCGGAACACTTCCCCATGACATCAAAGATTCGGGCATGATTTCGACGGCCCTCCGATATTCGTGCGTCAATTGGGCATTTCATCTTCTAGAAGCGTCTCCTAGAGCGCCGTCTTTGATACTTGACTGTCTTTCTGAATTCGCCGATCAGCATCTATTGCACTGGTTCGAGTGCCTGAGTGCAATTGGCGAGCTGGAATCGGGTGTCAAGTCTCTTCGCAATGCCAAAGAAGCCATATTGGTGAGTGCACCGTGTGGAGAAGAGTACCAGCTGACTGCTTGACAGAAATACCCGATGAGTCACAATAAGTACGCATTGCTGTTCGATGACGCTCGTCAATGCCTCCAGATGGGACATGAGGCCATCAGCCGTCACTGCCTCAACATGTATCGCTCGGCCTTTACCTGGATTCCTAAACGGTCCCTACTACGTCAGAAATATGCAATATCGTTCTGTAATGTACCTGGACCTAAAGTCCTAGTTGGCCTTGCCGATGCTTGGGAGCTGACATCAGAGCATGTCATGCGACACCGTGGGCGTGTTACTTCTGTCATGTTCTCTAGCGACGGTAGGCGAGTTCTATCTGGGTCAGAGGACAAGTCGGTCCGTATTTGGAATACGGCTACTGGCGAGATGGAGCGCATGCTGCAGGGGCATTTGGATATGGTGTGGTGCGTTGCGTTCTCGCCGGATGGTACACAGGCCGTATCTGGTTCGGCAGACACATCGGTACATATCTACAATGCCACTGCGGGAGAGACGATGGGCATATATGAGGGTCATTCACATGATGTAATGACTGTGGGTTTCTCGCCTGACGGGACGCGTCTCGTGTCTGGTTCATGGATGTCCATCAAAATCTGGAGTGCGAGTTCCAGGGAGACAGAGATGGAGCTGGAAGGGCATTCAGATTGGGTGTGGTCTGTGGCTTTCTCTCCTGATGGTACACATGTTGTCTCTGGGTCGCAAGATATGACTGTGCGTATCTGGGATGCAATGAGGGGAGAAATGGATCACGTACTGGAGGGCCATTCAGATTCGGTGTTTTCTGCCGCTTTTTCCCCTGACGGGTCACGTGTTCTGTCCTGCTCATATGACTGGTCAGTCCGTATCTGGAATGCTACTAGCGGGGCGGCAGAGCGTAGACTGAATCTTTCGAGTCCGGCGGGTTCCGTCTCCTTCTCGCCTGAAGGAACACGGATCGTGACTGGCTTGCTCGATTCCTCCATCCAGATCTGGCATGCCAGGACGGGAGAGAGAGAGCATGTGCTGAAGGGACATGCGGGTGCCGTGTTGTCTGTTGCATTCTCGCGTGACGGAACACGCATCGTCTCTGGCGCTGTGGACAGCTCTGTTCGGATTTGGAATCTGACCAGCAGAGAATCGGAGACTGAATCAGGCACACTGTCAGGTACACATAGACGCAGGATGTCAAGCTTACCTCGTGTTTGGCATGTGATTCGGGGGAAAAGAGAGCGTGAGCTGACAAGACATTCAGCTGCGGTGTATTCAGTGGCATTCTCGCCTGATGAAACACGGGTGGTGTCTGGGTCAATGGATGGCTCGATCCTGATATGGAATGCCAACACGGGGAAGACAGAGCGTGTGCTGAAAGGACATTCTCGGTCGGTGATCGGCGTGTCCTTTTCGCCTGATGGAAAACAAATCGCGTCTGGCTCGGGTGACAAGTCAGTGCGGATCTGGAATGTGGCTACCGGAAAGTTAAAGCGGCAAATGAATGGTCATTTGGATCCAGTTTTGTGTATTGCATTTTCACGTGATGGCAAACATGTGGTCTCTGGTTCTGTCGACAAGTCCGTCCGGATATGGAATGCCACCACAGGGAAGATCGAGCACATACTCCAGGGGCATTCGCACACCGTGAGGTGTGTCTCTGCCGATGGTGCACATGTTGTGTCTGGCTCGGAGGACAATTCGGTCCGGATATGGAGTGCCACTACCGGGATAGCAAAATATGTGCTTAGGGGACATTCCGAGTGGGTGACATCCGTTGCCATCTCACCAGATGGAACACAAGTCGTCTCTGGCTCGGACGACCGCACAGTTCGTATCTGGGAAATCATCACTGGTAAAGGATCCGCTTCATTTTCAGGATTCGCTTCCATCGCATTGCCGGACGGCAGCCGAGTCACGCATATCTTCCCAGGCACATTTCAACTCGTGGCGTCCGATCAGCATCAGGTGTCTCTATCTTGGGATAAGGACTGGGTCCTTGCTGACCCTCCGCTTGAGCCTTGTTCATTTCCGCCAGAACTTCGCGGCTTCTGGGCACATGCATTCTCTGCCTCCAAAGCATGCTTTGGATGTCTGTCAGGCCTTGTTGTTATTATAGATCTTAATCCTGCAACCTCCTCTCAACTTCACCTGTAATCATACATAATATGAAATAATAATAGAAATAAATGCCTCACTCAATTATTTCCCTGTCAAGCATGAATGGGAACTGAGCATAGTTTTGCAATCTAAATATTTTGACCAGTTACCAGTATCAGGACACAGGGCTGAACCACTTAGTCTTCTTGCCTCCAGTTAAAGTTGAGTATGTAGCTGACAGCCTGCCTATATGTGTGGGCAGCAATAAATATTCTGGCTTGCATATCATGATTAACCTGACAAGAGCTGTTGTGACAAATGACAGAGAGAGTGAGGGAACAGGACAGCATGGTAGAGGATATAGGATCTGGAATATGAGAGTTGGGTATATGTGGTTCAGGGAGGCCATGAACAAAAAGATGAACACAGGACAGCATTAGAATGAGCAAAAGTACATGAGAAAGAACAAAACATTACATACTATTATAGCCCACACATACACAGAGATGGTAGATGGATAAATGGTGGCCTATATGCTACATGCCTATAGAGGCAGGGAGAGCATAAGGGCCAGGAGAACACTCATTGCACCAGGGATGGAAGTGATAGGGCAGAAATAGATCAGAAGACACATAATATATGTAGGAACCAATACCCACATAATGGGAAGCAGATGAGGATAAACCTGGGGCACATATATACAGCTAGTACAGATTTACCAATAGAAAGATAGAGATATGGCAACAGCATAGAACTTAGAGAGGGGATAAGCCATACAAACAAGCATTTTTCACTTACACCATACAGTTAACCCACATAAATAGGACCATAGAGAAAAAGATTATAATATGGTGATCCACATTGGGTTGATGTCAGGCTGTCAGACTTCAGTAATGCCGAGGATGCGGATGGGTAATGGCCAAGTCCTGCAGGCTGGAAATAGTGGCTTTGGCTTCAATGTACTCATACGTTGTGCCCTACTTGCCATGCATGCCACCAATTTGGGACAGAGGAGGTACTCGAGGGGTGCCAAAGTGCCGGCCCAAGTAGAGGACTTTTACAGAGGAGAGGGAAGGTAAGGGGCCTAAGCTTAGTCGATACCCAGAATGAGGAAGTATGTACATGCATGTCCTACTTATATAGGTTTAAGAAGCGACATGTGGAATAAGGAATGTAGGACAATAAGGTATGCAGAGCATGTGGGTATTGTCAACAATGAGTAAAATTAGAATGAAGGAATGTAAACAGGGATAGAACAATAAAAGATAGAATAATAGGAATGTGGCCAAGGATAGGACAATAGGGAGTGCCCGACTATAAAATAATGGTTGTGGCTGAGGATAAAACAAGGACAGGAAGTCCCGAAGTGAGGCGGATCGAGGAATAAGGAGTAGGCATGGTGGGATTAATGGATGGTGAATGGCGTAGAGTAGATGAGGGATGGGAACAAGGAATGTGGATGGTGGATGTGCCAAGCCAAGACTGGCATACCAAGTGACTTGCATACGGCGTGGGCACTTGTATGTGGACGTAGTCTGACTGCTCGGTCAGCACTGCCGAATTACCGGAATCTTGGTACGTGTACTTGACAGTTGACCACATGTGGATGATATCTCAGGGTAGTTACATGCAGTCTCACATTCCATATATGAAATTTATATAAAGAGTAGCTAGTTGGAACACCATTAAGCACTGAAGGTGCTGATGTTGTGTGAACTTGGCACTAGTGTAATAGACATGGAGACCAGATATGAAGAATGGTCAAGTATAACTGAGTATATGCAAACATGCCAAAGTGAAGCAAAGCGAGGTGTAAAAGAATAAGCAAAGTAAAAATAATGAAAGATGAAGTGAACTGAAAGGAAGTGATGAATGTACCAAACTGTTACAATGTAGAAAAAGGACATAATCATAATATTAATAATCTCCCAAAGGCAAGGCAATGGCAAGGTTCTGAATAGGGCTTGGCTTCAACGTTATGTGTTGCGCCACTAGACTGCACGGTCCCCAATTTCGTAAAGGCAAGACAGATAGAAATGAACAGAAGAACCTTAGTTGAAATCAAGGTTGATTATCTGACTGAAGACTGAACTGCTGAGTACAAGATCTTTATACTACTTTCTAATCTACTAGGAGTCAAATAGATTCCTATAATAGAATGAGAAAGCCGAGGATTGTGAAAAGCAAGAACAGAAATACTACACCCCAAATAATGATCTCCTCCATGACATTGGGGAGTGACAGGTCACTCCAATTCCCAACGGAGTTACCCTAAGGAATGTAATAGCGGATCGGATATAAGAGACTGAGTAGAATTGCGAATAAATGAAAATAGAACAGAACGTAAATGAAAGGATATTAAACGTAAATGAAGACGGAATGGAATAGTGAGCATATGGAGTGTGACGTAAATGAGTGGAGTGAATTGACAGGAGCATGTGACGCCAAGATGGATACACGAGGTGCATATAGTCCGTGGTCTGAGGGTGTATTGTTGAATAGCGAGCGAGGGTGGAGTTGGGCTGAGTGGGCTGAAATGAATATTCAGGTATACTGGCGTACGGTCCTAACACAAACTGAGACTGATGTACTATGTGACTTATAAATTAACTTGATCACTTGTATGTGGAATTAGACATTAGATGTTGAGCTAGTATAACCAAGTGAACCGAGGCTTAGTATTATATACTTGACAGTACCTCCCTCTTAACAGCTGAACCCATGAAGCTGGTAAGTGGAGTGTGAAAAAATATGGTTTTCAATGCCTTTATGATATCAGAGATTGTTTGGAGATTTAATCTTCTGGGGAACTCTTCCTATCACCCTATCATCTCTCCTGTGTTGCAATATAATGGGAAGTGATTCCAAAGAAGAAGCTCAGGTGATGCAAGAACTGAAAGAAAAGAAATCATGGTGGCAGTAAGAGCATGAGGAGGTGGAGAAGGCTGGCTGGCTGCTGAGGCTGAAGCAAAGTATGATGCCAGGTTGAAGGTGAAGGAGGAGATTGTCAAGTCCGCAACACCGAGTACCGGCTCACTCGGGAATACCGACCAACCGGCCCTTGCCCACATCATCTTACACTACCACGCGGCCTCGGCTCGGTACACCCGGTACATCATCTGGACCACTCCTCTCGTCCTATCCTCTTCATTGTTCCTTCACCCCCTATCCACTCCTTGACCCGTTCCCCCTGAACAACATGATGGCCACTCATTGTCCTGGCCACTGCCTATTGTTTTATCTTCGGTCGTCCTCTATTGTTCTATTCTCACCCACCACTTCATTATCTTATTCTCAGCCATACTCCATTATTCTAATCCCGCTTACATTCCTTATTCTATTTCTGATCACTGTGGACAATGCCTCCATGTGGTTTCTTCATACCTTATTGTTTCCATTCCTTACACCACCCTGTTCCACATCTTGCTTCTTAACTATATAAGTAGCGGGATGTATGTAGATAGTTCCTCACTCAGAATATCAAATCAGTTCGCACCCCTTTGTCCGTCTCCTATCTCTAAAGTCCTTCGCTCGAGCTGACGCCCTTGGCATCCTCACGAGACTCCTCCTACTATCCAAATTAGTGGCATGCATGGAACAGCAGGGCGCAATGCATGAGCACGTTGAAGCCTAGCCACTCCAGAACAGTTTGCAGGACTTAACTGATATTTCGGCGTTACCGAATTCTGACAGTATATTCTGAGTGATACTGCTTTCCGTGCCACCTCCGTTCTTACGATCATGCCCCCACGAACTAGATCCACAGCCCATATGGATGACAATCAGCTCACCCCCACAGTAAATCAATGAAGGGAGCGCGAAGCCTCCGGTACCCCGCCCCTTCTCATTGCTTATACTTTGCCGACAATAGAACTACAGCGTCTCGCCTCCCTTCGACCAAGAACCACACATCGAAGAGGTGGTCGACGACGAAATTGAATACGCAGATTATGATAACGATGATCAAGAACCCCATCCGGCAGAGGACGAACCCGGTTCAGTACACTATGACACAGATGCTGAAACCGAGGAACAGCCTCAGCACCCCCGGCAGGTGAACATGCCTGAACCTCCCTGGACTCCAACAGCCACGCCCTCTCAGCCCGCGGTTGCACCCCGTCAGCCCATGGCCGCACCTCTGCAACCTGCAGCCACACCCCCTCTGTCCGCGGCTATACCGCCGCAGGCCAGGCAAGCTCCCCGAGCCTGACCAGCCCCACAGCCCAGGCAAGCTCCGCAAGCTGGGCCACTTCCTAGGGCCAGGGCTCCTGTGAACCCGGCCAACAATCAAGACCTTCTGAACAACATTCTCGAACTCGGCAGGACCGCTCGGAACCACCGACAAGACGGTCAAGCTGCCAGAATCCAAGAACCAGAACCCTTCGATGGAACCGACCCAAAGAAGTTAAAGGGTTTTATCTTCCTTTGCAGAATGAATTTCCGCACCCGGCCTAACTCATTCCTCGACGATAGGCAAAAAGTCAATTACATGGTCTCCTACCTGAAAGGAACAGCTCTGGAATGTTTCGAGCCGTACCTGACAGGTAATCCCAATACGGAACCCCATTGGACCAGCAACCTAGAGCTTTTCATCGACGAACTACAGATCAACTTCGGCTCTTGGGATGAAAGAGCCGATGCTGAGATGGCCCTTGAAAAGCTAACTATGCAGGACAACCACAAAGCCACTCGGTTCTTTGTGGAATTTTACAGGCTCACAGCTTTTGTCGATTACAACGACAACACCCTCCTCCGCAAGGCATACACAGCACTGCCGAAATGCATCAAAGATGGTCTCATCCATTTCGACAAACCCCGCACACTCGACAAACTCCGAAATCATATTCAAAGGATTGACATGAGGTATTGGGAACAAAAAGCTGAACAGTCTGCGGAGGGCAGCAACAAGCCGAAAAAAGATATCAGATCGGACAAGCCTGGCAACAGATCCACCTCGGACAACCACCAGCAACATAATAGCAACGATAACAGCAGCAAGGACACGTCCAAGAAAAAGGACGGGAAAACGCCCAACCCATCCGAGTATACCAAAACCCTCGGAAAGGATGGCAAACTTCTCCCAACCAAACGTCAAAGACGCATGGACCACAACCTGTGTCTCCTCTGTGCCGCCAGTGATCACAAAGTTGCCGAATGCCCAAAGGCAACCAAAGCCCGCGCAACCACCACTTCCGACTCCATCTCACAGGCATCCGATGCCGAGGACGTCAATGCTGAGGACTCAGCAACGGCGACCGAAGACTAGTCCACCATCTGCCAGCCTCTGAGCACACCGAGAGTTGCATTGACTCGGTAGATGCTAGTAGTGAGGTGTAGATCAATGCTCATATGCCCCCAAATTTTCGTTTAATTTCTCAGTCATCACCCATTCATAGTTACATCCTTATGTTATTCTGCCTTAGAATTCGTTGATCCAGTACTGCTAAATTCGGTTGTTACTGAATACATAGACATGTCACTAGATCCTCCGATAGGACAACCAGTCCACCCATCCGTTATCACGTCACTAGATCCATTGGTTGGCAAAATTCGGTCACAACTTGCTCACCCACTATAATCTGTTGATTAACAGGGTATTGGGCAGTATTACGCTCCGTCATGCCACTAACACCTTTAGGTGCGTCCGATGGCCTCGGTCCAGTCGGCACATGCTACTGCTCCAAAAGCCTCACCCAGGATCCTGCTCCATCGCCGGAAACTCCGCCAAAGGGTTTCTAGCTCAGGCCTCTCGGTCAGCGGCGCCATTCGGCACATTCGGCCAAAGGTCTTCTCCGTCCGTCCCCATCCGTTCCTGTTTATCCGATTCGCATAATTGCATCATATGCTTACACCTTGTAGACGATGGGACGTCTACCTAGACAGGGGGGGTGGCAACCAAGCAATGCTACGAACCTCCCCTCCCGAAAACATCCCCCTTCCATTCACTCTTTATCTCGACCTTAATTCCTACCCATCCCGACACGCTATTCCCGATACCATTAAACCCTCCATCCAACCCGACCAAATCTGCCAAAATGAACTTCGGCACATTCACTTGTTTTCTTCTGCTCACATTCTTCTATTTCCTTCCTTATCCTTTCTTTAAAAAGAGAAAAAAAAATTCTATTATCAGTCATCCTTCAAAGTCTCTACTACCATTTCCTCATCAACATCCTTACCCTTGTCCTTCCCTTTCTCTTCACCCTCATCATCCTTCAACTGATCCTCACCTGGATCCTCACCATCCAACTCCTCCGCAACAACCGGTATCACCGGCACGGCCGACTCCCCACGCAGACTCAGACTCTCATGCAAGAGAACCATCGCACGACCCATGAACCTCACCCCTTCCACTAATTCGAGGAGCACCTGTTCGACCTCACCCTCTCTTGGAGAATGTCTTCCCAGATCTCGGCAAGTTGTCGCGACCCCAACCCCCTGGACAAGGGGACTTCCACTGTCATTTCATGCCTGCTCGGCTGTATGGCCACCGGCCGTTCGCTCGGTTGCATCGTAACGGCCCTTCTCGGCCTCTTCATTGGCCGCTCCTCTTCCGTCTCCTCCCCTCCACTCTCCTCCTCACTTTCACTCTCTGACTCCACCTCTTCCTGACTCCTCGCCTTGCGCTGCCGAGGCGCCACCAAACTACATTTCACCTGGCATGCATTGCAGCACCCGCACACCGCTCCCACATTTCTAACGGAGCAGGCCTCTCTGCATTCCTTGCAATGGTCGCAAGGAGGGTGAAGAGAGGGCGACCACTCCCGGGTCGGCTTCTTTTTGGACTGATAAAAAAAAAGTAAAACAAAAAAAAAACGAACAAACACCCTTCGTACCTGGGCCTCCCTCGGCCTACCTCCCCTACTCGGCCCCGTATCCACATCCATACCCCTCTTACACGTCATCATCTTCGGCACACCCAGGCTTTCAGGATCTTCGACAGCTTTGACACCTGCGTTCTCAAGTGCCTTGCCCTGCCCTGCAAGGTCCTGGCTGACCCCCACATTTCCTTTCTCCTCAGGAGCCCAAGTAAGTGCCTTCTGGGCCAAATAGACCCGCTTCTCTTCAGCTGCCTGAGCAATTTCCCGAGCCAGACGAGCAGCCTTGGTCGCTGTCTCGAATGCCTCCTTAGCGGCCTTTTCCGCCTGCTCCGCCTCCATTTTTGCCTTTTTGGCAGCCTCCTCGTCTGCCTTCAGTTGAGCCACAGTAGCCCCATCTGCCACCTCTTGCTCCCGTTGATGCTGTCGTTCAAGCCGGTTCTTCTCGAATTGCTCCTTTTCATCATCGGTTATGGCACCCATTCCTCGCCCTGATCCTTTGATGGGAGTAAAGGATAAAGTTGATGAAAAAGCCTGGGAATTTCCCCAAACAAATCCGTGACATCATGCTGACACCCGGAACTCTATTTTTAACTCCGCTTACCGGCTTCATGGGTTCAGCCACTAGAGGGGGGATACTGTCAAGTCCACAACACCGAGTACCGGCTCACTCGGGAATACCGACCAACCGGCCCTTGCCCACATCATCTTACACTACCACGCGGCCTCGGCTCAGTACACCCGGTACATCGTCTGGACCACTCCTCTCGTCCTATCCTCTTCATTGTTCCTTCACCCCCTATCCACTCCTTGACCCGTTCCCCCTGAACAACATGACGGCCACTCATTGTCCTGGCCACTGCCTATTGTTTTATCTTCGGTCGTCCTCTATTGTTCTATTCTCGCCCACCACTTCATTATCTTATTCTCAGCCATACTCCATTATTCTAATCCCGCTTACATTCCTTATTCTATTTCTGATCACTGTGGACAATGCCTCCATGTGGTTTCTTCATACCTTATTGTTTCCATTCCTTACGCCACCCTGTTACACATCTTGCTTCTTAACTATGTAAGTAGCGGGATGTATGTAGATAGTTCCTCACTCAGAATATCAAATCAGTTCGCACCCCTTTGTCCGTCTCCTATCTCTAAAGTCCTTCGCTCGAGCCAATGCCCTCGGCATCCTCATGAGACTCCTCCTACTATCCAAATTAGTGGCATGCACGGAACAGCAGGGCATAATGCATGAGCACGTTGAAGCCTAGCCACTCCGGAACGGTTTGCAGGACTTGACCGATATTTTGGCGTTACCGAATTCTGACAGAGATAGAGAAGAAGGTGAAAGAAGAAACCGAGGCAGCCCAAAAAAAAGAAGGAAGAGGAGGAGACTGCAAAGGGAGCAAAAAAGGAGGAGGAGAGGTTGGCAGCCAAGAAGAAGGCCAAGGAGGATAAGTGCTGGGCTGAGGACAAGGCTGAGGCAAAGAAGAAAGAGGCTGCCAAGTGGGTGTGTGCAAACACACTCTTTAACATGCAGCTAATGAAAGAAGTGTTGAAATCTCCAAGGTGCGCTGAACGAGGGTCGCAGATTAAACTGTTTGGCCTGAGCGAGGATGGTGGCTCATTGCAAACAGATGGGGATATTACAAAGAAAGTGTGACTAATGTGACACAGCAACACATGCCGGTCGAATTATTCCAACACACCTCCTCGAGCGGCATCAACTCTGCATCCACCTCCTGAAATCCAAACTCCTTAACATCCATCGCAAATCCCCAAGTTCTATGATGATCCAGTGTGTGGGGGGTAGATCCACTACAAGTTCTGTTGCATGCACGTATCCAGGGTGTGATTGATAGAGTAGGATGGAAATCTTCCCAGCGAATGTATGAAGAGATAACCGATACATCCTCCACAACTGATCCACATGAAAACAACCTCTGTCTCCTTCCACCATTCATGCCAGTAGGTACCGGTGAGTTTCAGGAGCTGAGTTGTAACAGCACGATCCAAGTTGGGAATGATGTTGACACGAAATTTTTGTTTGACCAAAAAGGGTCAAACCACGAAGGTTTTGTTCGACATGAAAAGTCAAACCATGTAATGAGAGTTGCAATGATATCAGGAATGAGCGGTAAATTCCACAAAGTGCAACGACACGAAAGATGCTGCATAGTGCAACGACACGAAAGATGCTGCATAGTGCAACGACACGTAAAGGGTGCTGGCGTAGGTTCAATGGTCCCTATCAGCGCGTGTGGTGGTTAACGGGAGCAACCCGTGGTCTGTTTGTGTTGAAATCTCCAAGGTGTGCTGAACGAGGGTCGCAGATTAAACTGTTTGGCCTGAGTGAGGATGGTAGCTCATTGCAAACAGATGGGGATATTACAAAGAAAGTGTGACTAATGTGACACAGCAACACATGCCGGTCGAATTATTCCAACAAGAAGTCCACTAGCAGGCCACCCCAAAGGATACTGAGGGGGTACTGAAAGCAAAACAGGGTAAGGTGTTATGGTCTGTCCCTCAGATCAATCCAACAATTGGCCATGTGTCTCATCTTTTGAATATAACTGGTATATGGTGACATGGCATTAAGCCTCATCATTTAATATGGCTTAGAACAGATAATTAGACTGCAGAGTGGTGGCCCTTCTTCCTACCGACTATGCATGCATGATTGCTATCACTTAAAAAATAGGAAAAAAAAACCTGTGATATGCAAATGAAAAATAAGCATTCAAGGGGATATAAGTGTACAAAGGATGTTCTCAGACAAGCCAGGATGGATATCATATATCACCAACATAGAACAACAACTTGTATTAGGTATTAGGAGAGACAAGTAGAAAATATTGTGCATATGTTTCATTGTGTGACACAGGGGTATTACTTCAACCAAGACCTTAAGGGACATACCTGAACAAACTAGTGCAAGTGGCTAACTCATTTTGGCTAATTGAATCTAGTTTCCCCTTAAACTGACAGATAAACAAACTGGGACCATCTTCGAAAAGGGTCAGGGTCTTAGAACATCTGATAGTTTTATATTAGTACTCACTAACAGTGAATATTAAGGAGGCTATAAGTGTGTACATGTCTTGTTGATAGGAGTTACAGGAAATAAAAGTGATCAATTTGATATTTCAAGAGACACCCTGTGTATAATGTCACATGTCACCTCCTTGGGCTGTACACCTTTTATATGATTTCCTCATTTAGTTCTCCTTTTATTTTTATTGTCCTCATTGTTGTAAATTGGACAAAAGAGGTCCATTATATTCTGGATGGTTTTCTTATTCACTTTCTCAGTCCCTATAAGCTGAACTCACTCCTCACTCCTCACTCCTCACTCCTCATCCCATATTCACTCATCTTTGACACCATGTTATGTGCACTGATCACAAATCACAGCTCTGTTCAATATTGAGCAAACTTGTATTCTATGACTTTCATGAGACTTACAAGTGTGTGATTTCTGAATCCTCAAGACATAATCATAGAACATTTCTATATAATTGTCTACACTTTATTATTATTATTATTATTATTATCCAATTTATTGTCTTTTGGGGCAATCCCCTATGTAGGACAAGGTATACAATGCACCGGTCACAAATTTGTTTCTATCTGTCCTTAATTTATTAATCTTTACTTGTGCTGTATATACTTTTATTAGGTAGATCTGACCCATTTAGTGTGCATATATGTACATTGTACATACTGCACATGTGTCAGGCTTTGGGTACTGACAGACTTTGGGACTGCCAAAGGGTCGGGCAGACAAAGGCCAAGTCCTGCAGGCCAAGAGTAGTGGCATTGGCTTCAACATACTCGTGCGTTGCGCCCTACTTGCCGTGCATGCCACCAATTTGCAACAGACAGATACTCGGGAGGATGCTGATGATGCTGGCCCAAGTCGAGGACTTAACAGAGGGGAAGAAGGTAGAAGGGCCTAAGCCTAGTCGATATCCAGAATGAGGAAATATGTACATGCATGCCCTACTTATATAGGTTTAAGAAGCGACATGTGGAATAAGGAATGTGAGACAATAATGTATGCAGAGCAGGTGGTTATTGTCCACAACGAGTAAAATTAGAATGAATGAATGCAAAATGGGAATAGAACAATAAAGGATAGAATAATAGAAAAGTGGCCAAGGATAGGATAATAGGAAGTGACCGACTATAAAACAATGGTGCCAAGGCCGAGGATAATACAAGGACAGGAAGTCCCGAGGTGAGACGGATCAAGTAGGTGTGTGGGTGGTGGACGTGCCAAGCCAAGACCGGTGTACCAAGTGATATGCATGCGGCATGGACACTTGGGCATGAACATAGGATGGCTGCTTGGTTGGCACTGCTGAATAAATAGGTCTCGGTACGTGTACTTGACAACATGCATATATGTACATTGTACATACAGCACTTGCATACCTTGACATATCTTTGACCTGATTACAACAAATAACAAGCCTACCTGGCTATCTGTTTCAATACAATATTTAAGACAATTAATGACTATTTTGAGTGAATTATTCCTGATTTTTTCACAGTGTTTTTTTAACTTCAATTGCCTTCCTATCCTGAAGGTAGGCCTCAGTTGAGCCACCCATACAGAAGTACTTTGGGTACCAACATTCTGAGGAGGTGCTTATAGGAAAGAGCAACAATGGTGAAGTATTAGACTATCTGATACTGACTGTCTTTAAGGATCTCACCAAAAAGGTTCTGACTACCATGTCAACTTGATAGAGTGACCCTTTTTCCTTTCTTAGCAATTCTGCTTTTCCACCTTTTCAGCCTTTATGGTCTAGATCTTGCTTTTCCACCTAGGTGGTCTAGACCTCACTTACTCTACCTTCCTCTTCCAGTTACACAAAACTGTTTGTATATTTGGAGGTTTTGGATTGTGCATCTAATAGGAAATCAATTTAATTTTTAAAATCATCAAAATATATAGCATATGCTCTAAAATGCTAGCCATTCTATATACCAATAATACAGCAAATCAATGTGGAACTTCCTGAGATATACATATTTCATATCTAAGGTCTCATTCAAATGGTTTTATTGCTAACAGTTGATAAGTGAAAAAAGCCAAAATTGGAGGCTTTTAATGAGATATTGGCTCATATCACATGACTAGAAATCATGTGACATATATAAAAATTCAAATGGTACAAACAAGCATCAATACTCCAGAACTTCAATCACCATCCTCTACTGGTGTCAGCATTGGCACCATCTCAAAAATTTGTTAAAAACATTTCTCTAACCTCCTCAAGTCTTCTAGTGATATGTTAGGGGAATCCTCAAAAACAGGTCATGACCGAAAGCCTACCAACCAAGGACTGTATCTACCAACCAAGATCTGTTGAACATGTGCCTGACCACCATAACCGAACTACATGCCAAACAGCTGATACAAATGGTGGCCACCATCAGTGGGCATCATTTGTCTAGATACAGACTCTACTAACCTTTTGTCCAAGTCTGAGTAAGTACAAAGACAAGAGACCAAGGTGCACTTTTCTCATTACATAAGTGGGCACCTAAACATTGGGTGGGAGAATAAAAATAATAATAATAGAAAAGATGAAAAGAGAAAAAAGGTAGAGTTAAAAAAGAAAAATAGTGGTAACACTTAGCATACCCAACATATTAATGTGTAATGACACATAGACAAGTGTAGGCAGGCAATGCATGTAGGTTACATAGCTGGGGACATTGAGGGGGGGAAGTGTAAGGGCAACCCCAGTGGCAGCAGTGCCTAGCAATGGGGGGATTCCTAAGTTTAGTTATTTAGCTATGTAGATGAGGGAAAATCCTTCACCTAGAAATGAAGGGATTCTTAAGAGGAAAACCTAAAACCCCTTGCTAGTAAGTCCCATGCTCTATATACCCTGTGCCCACACACTGCTTCTCCAACATGTATTAACCTTCTGTTGGGTCCAGAGGCATGTTCTCCTGGACACCTGTGGGCCCAGTCCTGGGTGTTTGGTTCAGGATCTCAGGTCCTTGGATCAGTGCACAGCAAAGACATCGCTCATATGTTTGGTCTTAGGGAGAGATATCTCAAATCTTCCTGCCCCTCAGCTTGTCCATCACTTTGGCTATTGATCTCTAGTCCCTCCATTCTGCACTTCACCTCTCTATCCCATAGGTTCCCCTCTCACTGCCTAGGAGTCTCTAGGATGTTGGAAATTCTAAGCTGTTGGGCCAAAACTTCAGTTGGGTTTGCCAGCCTATGGGTGTTGTGACAAATGGGGGAAGGAATGGGGAGAGGGGAGCAAAGAACAGGGGGGAAAGGACAGAATTGCACATAAAGGTGCATATATGCATGTATAACAGTGAAGAAAAGGGATAAAAACCAGAAAACAACAAATAATTAGTTATATGTATTCAGAAATGAAGTAGTAACCAGACTCACTAGTAGTAACCATACAAGAGAGACAAATGGTGGCAACTTACATGCTAAGCGTCTGTATGATCAAGAGATATGGAGGCTGGAAGAACAGATTTTGAATGGAATACAGCAGGGGAAGAAAGGAAATGAATAGGAGAAGGAACAAGGGATATAGGAGAGAAGACTCACATGTAAAGGAACAAAGAATAATGAAACTGGGGTGCATATATGCAGTCACCAAGGACTAGATGACAGAAAAACAGGAGAATAGGATATGGGACATGGCTCATGAAGGGAATATTCATTACACACAAAGAGGGAACAAAGGGGATTTTACTTTCTATTCATAGGCACTTCTGACGGGTGTCATTTGTCAGAAGATTGCATCAGGGTGACCCATAATGGGCCAACCCTCCATATGCTCCATAGTTTCCATTAATTGCAGCTCATATTTATACCAGAGGATTTACTTGTACAAAAAGACAGTAGTGACAATGAATAACAACTAGTCTCACACTGAATATCCACTATACTCATACCTGATAACCTGCTTGATGCATGCACATGATGTCAAACCAAATCGGGTCAAGTCCTCTCTCATCATCATTCAAGGCCCTGGATCCAATGGGGATCATCACATAGGTGTGGTGCATCAAACTCACGTTGCTTCTAATGCAATTTGTTCCTGCAGATCACCCACTGCAACCAATGTGACCCTCCTACATATAGCCCACCAGCTCCCCAGACTGGTGCTTACACAGGTTCAAGTCAACTCTCATTGACACCATAGTAGCATATACTGTAACCACATAAAATACATAAAATATTAGCAACACATTCTATAGTTGTGACTCTTGTATCACAACAAGTAGTATAACCATTAGTATATATTCCCCAGCCCATTATCTTAGAATAGCCTGAGTTGTTTAGGCTTGGCTCAGAAGGAGGGATGGGTTTTCCCCTGACAGAAAGGGGGATATTCTTTCTGAATCTACCACAAAAATGACAATGATTTTGATTGGGGGAATATAAGGAACCATGAGGTGGTATGCTATAGGTGTTGATTCCCTCATCATATTTCACAATTCTGCATTGTGAATATGCCAGAGAAAGTTCAAGCATCACATTCTCAACCACACAGCTAAGCAATGCTTGATGGTAATGACAAACTATTTGCATTTGCAGCTGCTGAAGGTACCAGAATAACTCCACTCCATTAATCAAGTAGCAACCCCTTGCTTATTATACCCAAGAAGAACAAGAAGAAACACCGGTTTAAAACCAGTGATCCTGAGCTGGTCAAATTTTTATTCTAAGTTCTCCTGTTTATTTTTGTATCCATTCTATCATACACTCTCCTCTTATGGATTTTATTATGGGGGTTTTGGCCTCAGGGGGTGTCTTGAAATTTCACTGAGGTGTTGAGGCCGACTTTGGTTAAACACCGGAAGTAGTTAGACGTTGCAGAAAATATTTCTTTTCATGATGTGACGTGTCACAATACACACTTTCGCGCCTCTATTTCCAACAGTTCTCTATGATACCTTTGTGGCTGAGTATTGCTACTGGGTTTCCTAGGTCCGGGGCCGGCGTTGGAGAGCGAGCAGGCATGGCCTGGTTCGGCGCTAGAGTTCCGAAGCCACGGGTTGCAGGCGCAGCCAAGGCAATGGGCATGTTTGAGGGTGTGAGAGTGTGTGGGAGGGAGGGGTGAAGTGGAGATGGTGTAAAAAAGGGATTGGGGGTAAAGAGAAGCAGAGTTAGCTGTCTTGGGCCTTTCCTTAGGTCTGAGAGGCAGAAACTGGCCAGTTGGACCGTGGGAATATCGGTTGATAGTGGTGTGGTGGGTCCAACAGTCGTCCAAAAGGTTCCTCACGTAGACGGCTCCTCGTGTTTAGTCCTCCATGTTAACATAAGCGGAAATTCATCATAATACTGAATAACTGTTTGAAATAGTTACAGGATTGGCTTTTTTGTTCTAAAGACACAGTATAGTTTTATTGTTCTGTCTTTTGTTTCTCTATTTTCAGATTATAACAACTGTAGTTCGACTCTGGTATTTAAAGTTGCTACTGTCATCGTTGCTAAGTATCAATTTACATCACTTCCTGTGTGAAAATCTAAACAGAAATGTAATTCAGACTTCATCTTGAGGTCTCAATATATTTGCGCAGTAGCTACCTAAACAGAAATGTAACTAGATTTCCATGGTGAGTCTAAATAAAAGTCTAATCATAATGAGGGAAAGTACTCATTTAGACTTTGTCTCAAGGTCTGAAGTAGTACTGCAAAAGAGACTCTCTCTTATAGAAAATTCAAACAATGGAAAAAGGTGGAACAAAAGGAGAAGTGAAACAAAAAGAATAAAGACAAAAGATATTCCACCTTCCGTGCCACTCTACCCTTGTTAATAATAGAACAAAAGGATTAAAGGAATGAAATGAGACATGCCACGCCCGTGTCTGTGCCGAGAGAAAGGAACCTGGAGATAGAGGTCTGGACTGACCTGCTCCAGTCAGAAATCTCAACATCGTGCACCCTCGCATTACATTAGCGACCTTCGATCTATACTCCATGTCTTCGCTCAACAATCTCCCGGTGGAACTTGTACTCGGACTCATGAAAGGTGCCTCTGTGGTGGATATCCTAAATCTCACTCGTGTGAGTAGTCAGCCCATCAACCTAACCCTCTAAACATGTCTAACGTGAACGCCACAGACCTGTGCATACTTTCGCAACATAGGACTCTCGTCGAGATCATTGTGGGTGGACGCGCACGATGCTTACAGGCTTCCTCTCCCCATGGGTCAAACCCTCAATAGCGTCTCACTCTCGTTGATAAGTAGTCTCGCTGCCTATGCGAGCTCATTGTCAAAAATTTGGTCTGCACCCATCGCTCCTCCACGACGAATATCACGCCTCCCTGCTCTAGCTGAAAGAATAGACCTGCCGAATACCAACATGAGTATCATTTTCCCGGGAAAACAATGGATCCTCGTGGGCATGTTTACGCCGACGCCTCACTTATATAACAAAAAGTCTGGCAGCTCTATCCCTTTTTCAATCGATGGCAGGATATATAAATATGCGTACACATCCTTTGACAACGGATCCTCCGTTGTACTCTCAATCTTGAAAACGACCGTTGCAGAAGAGTAAGTTTGGCATGGCATTGCTTGTTTTAAATGAATCTAACCCCCAAATATTCTAAGTTTACCCCCAAATATTCTAAGTTTACCCCCAAATATTCCAAGTTTACCAATGTATCTCGATGTATATGTATTACAATTCGACGTTCAAATTTGCATCCTACCGCGTGTAAGGAGGGCTTGGTCCGTCCGAATAGAAATGTTAACATCTTTCGATTGGAGCACGACGAGCATTGCCATGAAAGGATCACTTGTTGTCCTAGTAACTGGATGCCGGATATTTCTCGGCAACTGGCAGGAGTGCACCGGGGTAAAGCTCTCTCCTTATCATTATCTTCCTCCAGAAGAGGAACAGGAAAGGCGTGTATGTTCTTAATTTTCTTCTTCTTTTTTTGATAAAGTACTGACAAAGCACTAGGTCATTTTATACTGGAATGTAGAGTTTCATCCTGAACTTCCAGTCCTAATCGCTGAAAAAGTCGGCGGGGACCCTGATTCTGACTATGATTCTGACCCTGATTCTGACTATGATATTGACCCTGTCTCTATCCATGCTATCAGCTGTCCTGATACACTTTATCCAATAGGGACCTCAGATATGGATGTAGAAGACCAGACTCAAAATTGGCCTACTCTACCACTGGAGAGCGTATGCATATACGCCACGTATTGGAAAATGAAATCATCGTCTAGGATTTTTTGTCGCGATGACAGAGGATCAGTAATTTTGCACTTTTTCTATCATCAAGACACAAGCTTGAGACATATAACCCTCACACCACGTTCTGACTTGGGCAAATACATGTTCGAGGTGTCTACTCGTATGAATGACTCTAGACTATCGGTTTTTTGCCGCCATACAGCCGCACCTGGTCGCAATATATGTTTTGCGGTGAGGCATAAAAGCACCGCAATCCCGATCACGGATCAGTTGACAAAGTCTCTCGAGACTCCATCCGAGTCACTCATGAATAGGCCACCCGAATCATGCGGCCTCTTGTTCCTGCACGTGCCTGAGAGATCAGATCAGGAATCTGCCTGGACACAATTGGCATTACCGAGGATGCTGTTGGATGGGGTCTTGCAGACTATGGATAGGGTTCAGACTATGGAAAAGTTGCACAACTTTGACGATGTCTACGGCACACTACTCCTCACGGACTACAGTGACAATCACTACGTTGTCCAGTACTAATAATTGCTGTTTCCACTGTTGATAGACTCGAGCAAAACATGGAGTTAATCTGCTATTCACCTCTAGCTCAATGTAATAAATATAGTGAAATCTGACTCCGATCACGCTTCCAAACTTGTTCAAGATTTCCACAAGTTTTACCCATCCAAACCAGGACCCCTAGCTATCCTTTAAAATCTTTTAACTTCCACCCTACTCACTTACAGACAGTCTTAGGTCTCAGAATATTCCCTGCATACTGAACAATTGCTTCCCCCATACAGTAATTCCCCTAACCTCCCAATATGTTCCTGCATCCTCCCGATCTCGATATTGACCTCTCTCATCTTTCCCAGAAGCTGCCCCACAACTTCGGACAAACCCCACACCAAGGTTGTGAGGGAGAGATGATAGGAGCCATTGCAGCAGTAGGGGGAGTGTAAGGGCAACCTAAGCAGGTGTTCTACCCTCGGGTGGCACACTGGCAAAGGGGGATCCAAAGTTTAGTATAGTACCAAATACATAGTGACTAGCATACCTGGTGAAGGGGGATCCAAAGAGAAAACTCTAGGGAACCCTTCACCCACTGACTACTGTATATAAGCACCATCGCTATGGCACTCTGCGCCATACCAGGCATCATTCTCTGTACCAACTGGGAAGTTCCGGTGAGGTCCCAACACCGGGAGCGACCAACAAGAGGAGGGCCGATAGTTATGGTTGAGGCTCCTGAAGGGTGACCACCAGTGGTGATGGTTGTTTGGTGAGTATTTTGTTCGGCACTTCCATGAGTGGGCCAAATGGTTCTCGGTCCATAGGTATGAAATATGGGTGGTGCAGTGTCGGTCAGGATTTGTTATCAGGTGTTCCCCTGACAGGGAGGATAGGACACTGAGACAGTTGTCCAAACCCAGGGATCAGGAGGGGAGGAGAAGGAGGCAGGTGATAGCCCTAGTCAGCTGGGATTAGGCAGTGCTGAGGTTTCCTGTGGTGAATTCACCTTGGTCTTCTTCTGCAGCTGATCTCCAACCTTGTTCCAACTCTCACCTAACCAACCTTCACTCTCCTCTCCCAGATCCATATTAACAACCTCCTGTCTCACTTTACCCTTCCTTCAACCCCTTTTTCTCACTGAAGTCCCCCAAGAACCTTGACCTCCCCATGCCATGCTATAGCCAATACCTCACAAAGAGCACCAGATGCAGGGCCTGAGGTCTGAGGTTCCCCCTTCCATCTTACAAAGACATGTGCTGTCACTTTCTTGCAGCACAAACACAACTCTTTGGACCACCTTGCTGGAGTCTACTTGACTTCCCAGGATTCATCTGGCAACATTTTCCGATAAAGGATCAGATTCAGCATTCCCTTGTCTATATAATGGATGAGCTGATTCCTGATGTAACAACCACTTCCTGGCAAGTTTTTGACCCATGGAGTATGCTTCTTGTGACAGCTGTGCATTCATTTGATTGCCATCAAAATCACGGGATTGACCATAATGAAGATCATGCTCAAATCAACAGGGCCTTTGACATGCACCCCACCCAAGTTATGAGTAGTAGGAGCAATTTGATAGGCTTTACGGTTGGACAAACTGGCCATCATTGATGAAGACCATCAGCCATCACAACCTCTCTTTTTATACAACTTCATCAAGAATAAGCTCAGATCCTGGACCCCCAAGAAAATCACTACTGTGGCCTCATGGGACTTGGCCATAAGGAGGGGATACAGTATAGTAGACTTCCTTGATACAGATTTCAGTCAAGCTCAATTTTAGCTCAAGATTTTGTAGATTAAATTTGAAAAAAATTATATAACAGTTAAGAAGTGTCTTGAGAACATCTTTGCTCTATATTATGGGGGCAAAAAAGCTATTGTTACAGCAGAGTAAATTTTTTTGTGCAACAGGTCAAAATGTCACACGTAGGGGTCCTTGATACAAGCGTGACACCTAATTCTCCGTGCGTGGAATTTGCGGCCCGGTGTGATTGGTCATCCATTTCTTTATATTATTAGCATGTCGCATGTCACACTTTGGTAGCCCCAATATCTTTATGGTCAGATTAAGATCAATTTAGGTCAAATCCCACTCGGAGTTTTTGTAATTAGCAATAGAAGATGAATAGCTTCCCTAACGTGAACACCTTATGACAAAACCTCTCAGAAAAAGTGAACAATCACTGATTTAAGATTATATGTATCAAAATTGAGTAAATTTTAGATGAAGATAAATTCCTCCTGAATGCAATTCTTCTCCCTCCCTTGTGTGGTTTGGCTCAAATGTTGCTTATATATAGTAGATTCTTTGTGCAAAACACTGTATCACTGGAATGAGAATAGACCTTGGAAAATCAATTTGTATCAAGGAGGTATCCTGTATCAAGGAAGTCTACTATACTGTACTATCATAACCTCACCAAAGTCATTTCTGTTCACATGCAGATGCAAGTGTTTCCTTTAAAGGAAGGGCTGTATGTCACATGGGAAAAGTCTCATGCCCCAAGAAAACAATATGTTCACCTATCCACAACCCTTTCCCAGTCTGCAGCTCTCTTATCGGAGACCCCAAGCTCTGGCCAGACATTGTGCCCATTGTTCACCAGTCAAAA
Organism: Chroogomphus rutilus; assembly: GCA_003314275.1. Taxonomy (NCBI): domain Eukaryota; kingdom Fungi; phylum Basidiomycota; class Agaricomycetes; order Boletales; family Gomphidiaceae; genus Chroogomphus; species Chroogomphus rutilus. Next base: position 364 of record QLPI01005961.1, on the reverse strand, counting down.
TCTTCACCCAACCTTCATCAATAAGCACCCTTTAATTTCTGTCCCTTTAACTTTACCGATTAACCCAACTCCACTCGATGATTCCTAAAATCGAAGCACATTAGATCCTGCTAAGATCCCATAGCGGCTTGGTCACAAAGTTTGCTGAAGCCCCTTGTACTTCCACCTCCTTGTTCTTTCAGTCAGAGACCCTTTTCCCCATTTATGTTTCCCTTGTTCTTGGTTGGTAAGTCCAACTAGAATTTGAAATACGTACTAGTAAAAATACTCATGTCACATAGAAGTTCAGTAGTCTGATAATCTGTTATGATAGTGAATAAGACGTAATCGTAAATATATTGATTCTCCCAATGGCGAAGTTATT